>JAIGNY010001514.1:2167500-2170000 GCA_020152595.1 Chiridota heheva
GTCTAGGATAGGTAGCATTAACTATTTGGTCTAAAAACAAGTATTGAGAGCTCTGTGCAATTACAAAAGCATTCCTTCATTTGAGCTTCTCAACTGGCTTTGGGAAAAGTCACTCTCAGAGGTTTTCATAAGCATATTTTGCTGAAATTTATCTTAGTTTGTATTTAAGTTCTTCACCGTTAGTTCTTTTTACTTATCGTGAAAAACATAAGTAATTGCCTTCTGTTATTTATTTGTGAGTGACTATTTGGTGTATATCTCAATACTTTGTTCTTATTTCATCTAATGCAAAAGTTCAGCCTAATTAAGGGTTCTTGAAATTAAGGTTTTTTTAATAGATTAAAAAGTGACTATTTTGTATCTTGTGTGTTAATTTGAGGCCTAAATGTACACATTTTTATGCAAGCTTGCTGACATTTGAAGGGCAGACCTCTCTGTCTATTTTCTGCTCTCGTATTTTGCAGTCATGTTTGCTTTGTTCTACTGTTAAACAAACTTAAATAGTTCAATTTTTTTGTAATTCCTTTCACCATTAATCAAAGGAGGTACTTAAAAATTGTCTGTATTTACTTGCATGACTTGTCATTACCAGTTAAGTTGCAGTACTTTCTGTTAACTTATTATCTCATTACCGATACATGCAATATGGGGGGTTGCATTCATTTTTGTTTGTACCACACATTGAATCATCTCTTTCTGTATTTCAGACAAGTGTCAGAAGACATCAGAGACTGGCTGGTTGATTGTGAGAGACGAGATGAGGAGTTTGAGCAGAAGATAAGAGAGGCAGAGCCTTGCTTCAACTCATGTGCTTGTGTCCAGTTTGGAGAACATCCTCAGGTATGCCCTTAACAATTCATACCCTTGTCCATTATATTTTTCTTCCAGAATTGATGAATGGTGTTTAAAGAAACATTTCCTGTAGGAGTTGTGGACAATCTTTGTTGACCCTCTTTCTGTACCCACAATATATGTTTATTTCTTCTATCAAAAAGGTGGTTGGCGTCACCTCCTGATTGACAATATTTTCCTCCCAAAACAAGCTGCTTGAATACATTCCACAACTCCTCTATCCAAACTGCAAATTTTCTCTTGCAGTCAAAAATATTCTCTTACAGTATCTTCAGGAAACAAAGAAACAGCAATTCTCTTGAAAATATAAAATTACCATTACTTTAGCTCTCCCACTACAATAGTCAACTTATGCAGCATCAAGTACAATAATACTTGCTGCTATATCAACCTGCTGTCTTGTTATTCTCAATCCATTGGTTGCCATCTCTGACATCATGTACTGAGACTAAGATGTCCCACTAAAGAACACAAACCTGAACATGGACAAAAAATTGAAAGAAATAATGTGTAGCTTTAGTTAGCTGTTTATTGCAACAATTTCGTCGGATGAATTTGGCAGGTTTTCTGTAAGAGAAGATTTTTCCTCCCTTCTTCATGTTTTTGTAGTTTGTAAAATTTAAATGTTGCTCAGTTTCTCTCTAAGATAAGATTATTTAAACATTTTCTGTTATTTTCTCTCCAGGAGATTGAGATTGAAAACCTTGCAGACCTGATATGTATGCAGATTCCACCTATCAGGAAACCACAATCATCAGGTAGTGATAATGACAAGTGGATTCTACCTCAGCCAAACCTAAACCAAGCTCCCACTATCTTTAGTGCATGCCGTGTCAACGAAACATTCTCTACTTTCTCACAGTGTGTTTGCGACAACAATTATGCTGTAGAGTATCGATCAAGCAACTCGGGGAATAAAAACAACAAATGGCTTTTCGGGCGATGCGAGGAGTCAACAGGCGAATCTGACAGTGCCTTTGAGTACTTCCGCCAGGTATCAAAGGAACGCTCTGATTGGTTAGACGATTCCTCGGCCATGGAAGATTCCGTATCCGCAGAGATGGGTTCTGAGGATAGCGTGTGGCTTCTTCCAAAATCTTGTCTTTCTCGGGAAGTGGAGGATGCTAAAGAAAATGAGTGTTTCAAAGAGCAGGACACGAAAGATGGTGAAAATGATCCAGGGGAATCCATCTTTTGTGTCTTGGAAAAGCATCACAGCCAGTTCGCACCTTCTGATTGGTTAGGAAATACATCTCCATCTGAGCTTGAAGAAATGTTTGATTCAGAATGCACAATTGTAGAAGATGATGAATCTGTGACCTCATCCAAAAATGCTGGAGATGACGTCTGGCTCTTGAAGATCGAGAAGCAAATGCAAGACGAGGCATGGCTGCTGCCGAGATCAAAAATGGCCGATCTGACAGAGAAGGGCGAAGAGGATACCTTTCCATATTGGGCTTTGAAGAAGAACAAAACGTTGAAGAAGTTGATGAAAGTGGTCAGAAGTTACCCAACCTCTTCAGATGTGAAACCTACATTTTCCGTCTTCGCCGAGGAAAATAACCAAGATACATGGCTTGTCAGCTAAATGATTTTTTTCAGAATTGAAAACTTTCATACAAATGTTTAATTCTGTCTTTTTAGGAAT
>JAIGNY010001514.1:2175000-2365000 GCA_020152595.1 Chiridota heheva
AAAATTATGTTAATAAACTATGTTAACTTCTCAACAGAATAAGTTCCGTTTAGAAGTTACAACAATGTTAAGTGTAGAAAAATGTTCTTAAAAACACCTCGTACAGTATGTCCTTCAGCTTGGTGATGTCATCAAGACAATTCCAGCACAGTTCTTATGTATTTCTTATAAATTTAATCACACTTTTTTTTTTACATTATCGAACATTGTTGGTTCATTATAGAGATAGGGTGGAATATATAATTTACAAAAACATTTTTTTCTTGGTGTACATCACACTTACAATGAGAAAAAATTCAAATCATTTTAAAAACAATACAAAAAACGTTTGTGTGGAAATTGTCTCTATGACATCACAGATGTTGCCAAAGTCAAAAAAAAAAACATTTTAAAGATAATAACATAGTTTTTTCCCCACTTTGTTTTTAACATTTGTCTCTATCAAATATGAAAAATTGAAAATTCATGGGAATATTCCTTTAACTCTTCATCTCAAACTTACCCAAAGCGTATCTATAAATACGGGTCCTCAAACACATTTCCCCGGTACAGTGACGATGGTGAGATTACTTATCTCCTCGTGATCTGACAAAAGAAACATTGCATCATGTTTACTTCATATGCTGCACATCTAGGAATGAGTAAGCTTTCCAATGTTTAATGCTTCAAAATATATACGCATTAGGATTCTTAAATATTGTTCTGGTTCGTCATCCATGTATGTATGTATTAATCAATTTAAGGGATTCTATAATTAAGGAGTAGAAGATGACACCCAGTTTTGTTATCCAATTGATAACATCTCACATTTACTGCTTGGTATTTCGAGCACAAACTCTCACGCCCACGTTCCAATGGACTAAACACCTCTTGAGAGGATATGTTGTGAAACTGAATGTTGCAGACCCATGCTTTATGGTCAATGATCGTGTTAACGTGGATAGAAATATACAATACAATCAAACACTTTTAATTGGTCTAAATATTTGCACCATGCTCACTAGCCAATCAATAACACGAGGAGGAAGTGACATTAGTAGCATTAAACATAATTAATCTTTCCAGGTTTCCAAATAGGCCACGCCCACCATAGCAACATGGTTACTATGTGGGGCAAACAAACCTCAAATCCGCAATCGTGCATTACAAATGCGTAAACATTTAGATGTTCGCGAGATCTGCCGCAAGCTTTAATTCATTTATGGCACTTCTGCGGATCTTTAGAGTATTTAGCAAAAGAAAGAAACAAAATTCAGTTTGCTAACTGTTCTGATTAACAGCGGGCCCGTAAGCGCAATTTGTGTTAACCATTTTGCTGTCACTCTGTCTGTGTGTGAATGAATTTGTTTTGTACAGTAAGTTGCATTGGCAACATGAGCACGCGCCGTTAGTTAGCTACACTGTACCAGTACCGCGTATGATGTTTGCCCAACTTAGTTACGCAGATTTTGTTGCTAGGCAAATTCGTGCGGTTATTGGTTAAAACAAGCTGTCAATCATTAAACCCCCAAAAAGTTAATTATTGGCGGGGTTAATGCAATTTTCTTGAGACGAGACCCCCTCTTTATAAAGTTAAAATATTTAGATCTATTTTAGGGTTTGTTGGGGACTCCGACCACTCACATTGCATTATCACGGAAGATGACTCGGATATCTCTGCTTCAAAACCAGAGTTCTGAAAGAACAAACGATATTACAAAATGTGAAAAAAGTTCTGGAGGCCGTTTTCTCTTAAATCGAATCATTGCATATTATTTTCCAACAAAACAATAAACGTGTAGACTTATTACAATCTCGGAACTGATTTTAATTTACAGAATCTTTCTTTACAATTATTCTAGTTGAAATCAGACAAAGACAAAATCTATCGCATTTCTAAAAGTTCTTAAAATTCTTCTTTCAAAGCTTATCTTAAATTTTATAATTATTTATTCTTCAGGGTATCAGGCGTATCTTTTATTCTTAACGTTAATTTGATTTATTACGTTCATTGTAAAGCGTTTTTGAACATGATTGTATGAACATCCCCACCACCAACACCACGACCGCCACCACCACCACCATCACCACCATTTTCATCATCAATATTTGTATTATTATTATTATTATTATTATTATTATTATTATTATTATTATTATTATTATTATTATTTATTATTATTATTATTATCATTATAATTATTGTTATTATCATTATTATTATTATTATTATTATTATTATTATTATTATTATTATTATTATTATCATTATCTTATTATTATCATTATTATTATTATTATTATTATTATTATTATTATTATTATTATTATTATTATTATTATTATTATTATTATTATTATTATTATTATTATTATTATTATCGTTATTATCATTATTATTATTATTATCATTATTATCATTATTATCATTATTATCATTATTATATTATTATATTATTATTATCATCATTATCATCATTATCATCATTATCATCATTATTATCATTATTATCATTATTATCATTATTATCATTATTATCATTTATCATTATTATTATTATTATTATTATTATTATTATTATTATTATTATTATTATTATTATTATTATTATTATTATTATTATTATTATTATTATTATTATTATTATTATTATTATTATTATTGTTATCATTATTATTATTCAAAATTAGTTATTGATTACAATATTCACCTGCTTGATGGTTTCCATAATAACGATTTGAGTATCCATATTCTGTAAAGTGAAATACACAAATGAAAATTTACCGCCATAAATTTTCGCAATTTTCTTCTAGGCCTACATGTTTTAGATCACACGGTAGATCCTTTTGACTTTTTTTAAAGAAAATCATGAGTGTCACTTCTCTCCCCGTTGCCCTGTGCTACAGTGTCCTGATGTGTAGTGTATCTTTTCCAATAAATGACCAAGGTTTTACAATGAACAAGTTATATGTGTAATCTTGGCTTGAAAAGGCACCTCTAAAACTCTACATGCATTTGCTTGGAAAGTCCTACAGGAACTAACCAACAAGAATATATTTCCACGAGTAACACGAATCGGTTATATTCATGGTTCCGAGTTCGAGCATGTCGGTTACTCTGCATGGCACTGTCATCGAGCAGAGGATCAAATTATAGCTGATCTACTACTCTTGGAACCTATGACTTTCCCGCACGTGATTGCTAGAGACACGGGACTCCAATTATAAGAACTAGGAAAAACTATGCCAGACAAATGCACCTAGCAAGACGGTGTTGTCAAGGGCATCTCGGCCGCAGCTGAATTATTAGTTGTATGAATGATTATACCCCATTTGTGTGGAGAACAACCTTAATTGGCGTACGGAATTCCAGTAAATTGTCTGAAAGCCCAGCGCAAAGTAACATTTAAGCCTTCAACAGCATAGTATATAGCCCGAGGTGTTTAGAGAAATACATCCTTGTCCACGTATTACCGACGTATGAAATGAGAAATGACAAGGTGTCTGCAAACTTTTAGTAAGTGTTGCGCCCATCATCTTTATTATAGATCATCTTTATTAGTATCAATTATGCGTATACGTTTGGGTGTATGCATTCAATTTGTAACAAAAGTCGTCATGGTGAAGCCATTCATTTCCCAGCATATAATATCATCGTACGAACAAAAGTCAGGAAGAACGAGGAAGTCAATGAATTTGAACGCAAGTCCCCATAGGAACTGGAGATGTGAATGAGTGTATATATATGTGGTCGGCAAGGCCGCAAAGGACCACTTAAAACCGTTAACAGAATAGTATGTAAACTGGCATCATGGTTGAGGAAAAAATCCTTGCACACGTACCAGGGATATGCTCCTAAAATAGCATATCTCTGCACGTACTACCGACGGTTTCTATGCAAGCCGTCTGCGCAATCCTTAGGTATGAAGATGTGAAGTTGCGAGGTAAAAACCTAAATGTTTCGTTGTGATCGGCTTGGTGTCTTGGTGTCACGCACACGAAGAGAAGCTGGGGAAAATGGAGTTTGACGATATCTTAGTCATTAGCTTATTAGTATTAGCAATATTGATAGGTATAACCTTAACATTCTGTTTGAGTCGCAGAGCGCCCTTGTCACACCTAATAACGTCAAGTCATCGAGAAAACGCGTCGCAAAAGGATCTCTAAAGTACTCAAAATGATTGTGATGCCCCATAATGTGGACACGTATTACTTCACGAGGTCGCTATAATTGCTTGATTGTATATTCTACAAAACTACTTAGGTATATGCACGTTTTCGAGGTATGATGAGAAAACTGTACAAGAAAGCCTTTCATCTCTTCAGATCGTCTGTCAAGTACCTTGTCGGTAAGATTGGGCCGTTCAAGATCGAAGCACAGACTGACAAAGCAATTTATGTAATTCGACAACGTGGTTGGGGAAGTAAATCCTTGCCCACGTATTACCGACGGGTGCAATGCAGAATAACGGCAATACCTATTTGCAATAATGATAATAGTATAATAATGAATACTTGTTATGCGCCAGTATCCCCTTCAGATCAAAACCTTGTCGGTAAGATTGGGCCGTTCTCATCGCGCAGCGACACAACAATTAATGCAAAACAATGTGAACAAAAACAAAATTTTAGTTAACAGATCGGAAAAAAAAAAAAACGATACATACGAAAGAACAAATATATCTTAGTCATTAACTTATGTATGAAGATGTGAAGTCGCGAAGTAGAAGCTCTGAACGATAAAATTATACTAAATAACTACGATTGAGTATATTCTACAAAACTACATAGGTATAGAGTATGCGCGTTTTCGACGTATGGGAAAAGATTATGAGCAAACCTTACATCCCTTCAGATCGTCTGTCAAGCCCCGTGTAGGTAACATTGGGTTGTTTAATATCGTAGCACTGACTGGCAAAAGTACGTATTTAAGTCATTAAGTCATCAACCGCATAGTATGTAACTCGACAACATGGTTGGTAAAAGGAAATACAAATCGTCTTGCCCTTGTCGGTAAGATTGGGTTGTTCAAGCGGAATAACGACAATCCGTATGGTTGGGAGTAAATCCTTCTTAGAATACCGACAATGTGCAAAGATATGAAGATGTAAAGTTGCGAGGTAAAATTTTAACGGTAACACTTAACTAAAGAAGTACGAATGAATTAATCTTAAGGCAACTTACCCTCTTGAGGTTTCTTAAAAAATGTGTTGTTTCCTTGCCGGTGATTTTTATCGAAATGCTTTCGTTGTGATCGGAACCAGTATTTATATAAATCGATGATAGCTTTCTCACGATGATTTGCTTGGTGTCTTGGTTTCACGCACACGAAGAGAAGCTGGGGAAAATGGAGTTTGACGATATCTTAGTCATTAGTTTATTAGTATTAGCAATATTGATAGGTATAACCTTAACATTCTGTTTGAGTCGCAGAGTGCCCTTGTCACACCTAATAACGTCAAGTCATCCAGAAAACGCGTCGCAAAGAATCTCTAAAGTACTCAAAATGATTGTGATGCCCCATAATGTGGACACGTATTACTTCACGAGGTCGCTGTAATTGCTTGATTGTATATTCTACAAAACTACATAGGTATATGCACGTTTTCGAGGTATGATGAGAAAACTGTACAAGAAAGCCTTTTATACCTTCAGATCGTCTGTCAAGTACCTTGTCGGTAAGATTGGGCCGTTCAAGATCGAAGCACAGACTGACAAAGCAATTTATGTAACTCGACAACGTGGTTGGGGAAGTAAATCCTTGCCCACGTATTACCGACGGGTGCAATGCAGAATAACGGCAATACCTATTTGCAATAATAATAATAATAATAATGAATACTTGTTATGCGCCAGTATCCATCAAAAGTGATGCTCATCGCGCAGCGACACAACAATTAATGCAAAACAATGTGAACAATAAAGAAATGTTAGTTAAGATACAGAAAAGAAAAAGAAAAAAAAAACATACATAGAAGAACAAATATAAGCTTAACTTATGTATGAAGATGTGAAGTCGCGAAGTAGAAACTCTGAACGATGAAATTATACTAAATAATTACGAGTGAGTATATTCTACAAAACTACATAGGTATAAAGTATGCGCGTTTTCGACGAATGGGAAAAGATTATAAGCAAACCTTACATCCCTTCAGATCGTCTGTCAAGCCCCGTGTAGGTTACATTGGGTTGTTTAATATCGTAGCACTGACTGGCAAAGTACGTATTAAGTCATCAACCGCATAGTATGTAACGTGACAACATGGTTGGGGAAATAAATCCTTGCCCACGTTCTAAGCGGAATAACGACAATCCGTATGTGCAATCTTTAGGTATGAAAATGTGAAATTGCGAGGTAAAAACTTAACGATAAAACTTAACTAAAGAAGTACGAATGAATTAATCTTAAGGCAAATTACCCTCTTGAAGTTTCCTAAAAAATGTGTTGTTTCCTTGCCGGTGATTTTTATCGAAATGCTTTCGTTGTGATTGGAACCAGTATTTATATAAATCGATGATAGCTTTCTCACGATGATTTGCTTAGTGTCTTGGTGTCACGCACACGAAGAGAAGCTGGGGAAAATGGAGTTTGACGATATCTTAGTCATTAGCTTATTAGTATTAGCAATATTGATAGGTATAACCTTAACATTCTGTTTGAGTCGCAGAGCGCCCTTGTCACACCTAATAACGTCAAGTCATCCAGAAAACGCGTCGCAAAGAATCTCTAAAGTACTTAAAACGATTGTGATGCCCCATAATGTGGACACGTATTACTTCACGAGGTCGCTGTAATTGCTTAATTGTATATTCTACAAAACTACATAGGTATATGCACGTTTTCGAGGTATGATGAGAAAACTGTAAAAGAAAGCCTTTTAAACCTTCAGATCGTCTGTCAAGTACCTTGTCGGTAAGATTGGGCCGTTCAAGATCAAAGCACAGACTGACAAAGCAATTTATGTAACTCGACAACGTGGTTGAGGAAGTAAATCCTTGCCCACGTATTACCGACGGGTGCAATGCAGAATAACGGCAATACCCATTTGCAATAATGATAATAATAATAATGAATACTTGTTATGCGCCAGTATCCATCAAAAGTGATTCTCATCGCGCAGCGACACAACAATTAATGCAAAACAATGTGAACAAAAACAAAATTTTAGTTAAGAATACTGAAAAAAAAAAAAAAAAAAAAACATACATACAAGAACAAATATAAGCTTAACTTATGTATGAAGATGTGAAGTCGCGAAGTAGAAACTCTGAACGATGAAATTATACTAAATAACTACGAGTGAGTATATTCTACAAAATTACATAGGTATAGAGTATGCGCGTTTTCGACGAATGGGAAAAGATCATAAGCAAACCTTACATCCCTTCAGATCGTCTGTCAAGCCCCGTGTAGGTAACATTGGGTTGTTTAATATCGTAGCACTGACTGGCAAAGTACGTATTTAAGTCATCAACCGCATAGTATGTAACTCGACAACATGGTTGGGGAAATAAATCCTTGCCCACGTTCTAAGCGGAATAACGACAATCCGTATGTGCAATCTTTAGGTATGAAAATGTGAAATTGCGAGGTAAAAACTTAACGATAAAACTTAACTAAAGAAGTACGAATGAATTAATCTTAAGGCAAATTACCCTCTTGAAGTTTCCTAAAAAATGTGTTGTTTCCTTGCCGGTGATTTTTATCGAAATGCTTTCGTTGTGATTGGAACCAGTATTTATATAAATCGATGATAGCTTTCTCACGATGATTTGCTTAGTGTCTTGGTGTCACGCACACGAAGAGAAGCTGGGGAAAATGGAGTTTGACGATATCTTAGTCATTAGCTTATTAGTATTAGCAATATTGATAGGTATAACCTTAACATTCTGTTTGAGTCGCAGAGCGCCCTTTGTCACACCTGATAACGTCAAGTCATCCAGAAAACGCGTCGCAAAGAATCTCTAAAGTACTTAAAACGATTGTGATGCCCCATAATGTGGACACGTATTACTTCACGAGGTCGCTGTAATTGCTTAATTGTATATTCTACAAAACTACATAGGTATATGCACGTTTTCGAGGTATAATGAGAAAACTGTAAAAAGAAAGCCTTTTAAACCTTCAGATCGTCTGTCAAGTACCTTGTCGGTAAGATTGGGCCGTTCAAGATCAAAGCACAGACTGACAAAGCAATTTATGTAACTCGACAACGTGGTTGAGGAAGTAAATCCTTGCCCACGTATTACCGACGGGTGCAATGCAGAATAACGGCAATACCCATTTGCAATAATGATAATAATAATAATGAATACTTGTTATGCGCCAGTATCCATCAAAAGTGATTCTCATCGCGCAGCGACACAACAATTAATGCAAAACAATGTGAACAAAAACAAAATTTTAGTTAAGAATACTGCAAAAAAAAAAAAAAAAAAACATACATACAAGAACAAATATAAGCTTAACTTATGTATGAAGATGTGAAGTCGCGAAGTAGAAACTCTGAACGATGAAATTATACTAAATAACTACGAGTGAGTATATTCTACAAAATTACATAGGTATAGAGTATGCGCGTTTTCGACGAATGGGAAAAGATCATAAGCAAACCTTACATCCCTTCAGATCGTCTGTCAAGCCCCGTGTAGGTAACATTGGGTTGTTTAATATCGTAGCACTGACTGGCAAAGTACGAAAATGGCAGTCTGAATTTGACTTTGGACTCTTGTTTTTCAAGTAATTTCACCCACGCTTAAGGCATAGGGCAAAATCAAAAAAATGGCAGTCAAATTCGGAGTGATTTTACCAACGCTTAAGTTATAAGAAAGAGTCCGACGAGGCGTCAGCGAGGGCTGCGGAAAAGTCTGGTGAAGAAAAGTATAACAAGGGGTAAAAAGAGTCGTGCCCTACGGACAGTCAGGAAGAATTCTGGACTTTTGGTGTGTAATAAGTCAATACACCAAAACTTGGAGCTTCGTATTCATTAAGATTCATGAAGGCCGCCATTTTAACCTGGGATAACGTTATATCAATGGGATTTTTACTAATAGAGCGGTAGTATTGTGTAATGTAACGTGTAATGTACACGGTATGAGCGATGACTAAGCAGAATCACATGTCGAGAGGGCTGTTCAAAAGTCAATGGAAATCATTTGTTGTATTTATTAGTACACCAAAAATCCAGGATTCTCCCCTATTAACGGAGAGCGCATTTAGCGTTGAATTATACGTATAAGCCGTCGCTGGCGCCTCGTCAGGGTTATTTTTATTTTACAAGGAAGACCAGACCAATTAATCTGGAAAGATCAGGCCTGTTGCTAAACAATCACCTTTTTTATAAACATAGTCATGGGAGTAGTCTGCTTTTGGGGGTTCAAGTAAGCCCCCAATATATTTTTGTTAACACATATCAGTTTTTTGTGTGTTACAATGTATACCATTTTTCTTAAGTGTTGTTTTTCTACCACCACCATCACCACCACCACTACCTCCACCATCACCACCACCATTACCTCCACCACCACCACCACCGTCACTAAATCTGTAGTTTGTTCAAGTAGTTTTACCCACGCTTAAGACATAGGGCAAAATCAAAAAAATGGCAGTCAAATTCGGAGTGATTTTACCAACGCTTAAGTTATAAGAAAGAGTCCGACGAGGCGTCAGCGAGGGCTGCGGAAAAGTCTGGTGAAGAAAAGTATAACAAGGGGTAAAAAGAGTCGTGCCCTACGGACAGTCAGGAAGAATTCTGGACTTTTGGTGTGTAATAAGTCAATACACCAAAACTTGGAGCTTCGTATTCATTAAGATTCATGAAGGCCGCCATTTTAACCTGGGATAACGTTATATCAATGGGATTTTTACTAATAGAGCGGTAGTATTGTGTAATGTAACGTGTAATGTACACGGTATGAGCGATGACTAAGCAGAATCACATGTCGAGAGGGCTGTTCAAAAGTCAATGGAAATCATTTGTTGTATTTATTAGTACACCAAAATCCAGGATTCTCCCCTATTAACGGAGAGCGCATTTAGCGTTGAATTATACGTATAAGCCGTCGCTGGCGCCTCGTCAGGTTATTTTTATTTTACAAGGAAGACCAGACCAATTAATCTGGAAAGATCAGGCCTGTTGCTAAACAATCACCTTTTTTATAAACATAGTCATGGGAGTAGTCTGCTTTTGGGGGTTCAAGTAAGCCCCCAATATATTTTTGTTAACACATATCAGTTTTTTGTGTGTTACAATGTATACCATTTTTCTTAAGTGTTGTTTTTCTACCACCACCATCACCACCACCACTACCTCCACCATCACCACCACCATTACCTCCACCACCACCACCACCGTCACTAAATCTGTAGTTTGTTCAAGTAGTTTTACCCACGCTTAAGACATAGGGCAAAATCAAAAAAATGGCAGTCAAATTCGGAGTGATTTTACCAACGCTTAAGTTATAAGAAAGAGTCCGACGAGGCGTCAGCGAGGGCTGCGGAAAAGTCTGGTGAAGAAAAGTATAACAAAGGGTAAAAAGAGTCGTGCCCTACGGACAGTCAGGAAGAATTCTGGACTTTTGGTGTGTAATAAGTCAATACACCAAAACTTGGAGCTTCGTATTCATTAAGATTCATGAAGGCCGCCATTTTAACCTGGGATAACGTTATATCAATGGGATTTTTACTAATAGAGCGGTAGTATTGTGTAATGTAACGTGTAATGTACACGGTATGAGCGATGACTAAGCAGAATCACATGTCGAGAGGGCTGTTCAAAAGTCAATGGAAATCATTTGTTGTATTTATTAGTACACCAAAAATCCAGGATTCTCCCCTATTAACGGAGAGCGCATTTAGCGTTGAATTATACGTATAAGCCGTCGCTGGCGCCTCGTCAGGGTTATTTTTATTTTACAAGGAAGACCAGACCAATTAATCTGGAAAGATCAGGCCTGTTGCTAAACAATCACCTTTTTTATAAACATAGTCATGGGAGTAGTCTGCTTTTGGGGGTTCAAGTAAGCCCCCAATATATTTTTGTTAACACATATCAGTTTTTTGTGTGTTACAATGTATACCATTTTTCTTAAGTGTTGTTTTTCTACCACCACCATCACCACCACCACTACCTCCACCATCACCACCACCATTACCTCCACCACCACCACCACCGTCACTAAATCTGTAGTTTGTTCAAGTAGTTTTACCCACGCGTATAATTCGAAAAAAGACATGGAGGGCAAAATCAAAATCAAAAAAATGGCAGTCAAATTCGGAGTGATTTTACCAACGCTTAAGTTATAAGAAAGAGTCCGACGAGGCGTCAGCGAGGGCTGCGGAAAAGTCTGGTGAAGAAAAGTATAACAAGGGGTAAAAAGAGTCGTGCCCTACGGACAGTCAGGAAGAATTCTGGACTTTTGGTGTGTAATAAGTCAATACACCAAAACTTGGAGCTTCGTATTCATTAAGATTCATGAAGGCCGCCATTTTAACCTGGGATAACGTTATATCAATGGGATTTTTACTAATAGAGCGGTAGTATTGTGTAATGTAACGTGTAATGTACACGGTATGAGCGATGACTAAGCAGAATCACATGTCGAGAGGGCTGTTCAAAAGTCAATGGAAATCATTTGTTGTATTTATTAGTACACCAAAAATCCAGGATTCTCCCCTATTAACGGAGAGCGCATTTAGCGTTGAATTATACGTATAAGCCGTCGCTGGCGCCTCGTCAGGTTATTTTTATTTTACAAGGAAGACCAGACCAATTAATCTGGAAAGATCAGGCCTGTTGCTAAACAATCACCTTTTTTATAAACATAGTCATGGGAGTAGTCTGCTTTTGGGGGTTCAAGTAAGCCCCCAATATATTTTTGTTAACACATATCAGTTTTTTGTGTGTTACAATGTATACCATTTTTCTTAAGTGTTGTTTTTCTACCACCACCATCACCACCACCACTACCTCCACCATCACCACCACCATTACCTCCACCACCACCACCACCGTCACTAAATCTGTAGTTTGTTCAAGTAATTTTACCCACGCTTAGGGAAAAAAGACGGACTCTGCCATTTTTTGAGGCAAAATCGTATAAAAAATGGCAGTCAAATTCGGAGTGATTTTACCAACGCAAAATAAAAAAATAAGTGATTTTATAAGAAAGAGTCCGACGAGGCGTCAGCGAGGGCTGCGGAAAAGTCTGGTGAAGAAAAGTATAACAAGGGGTAAAAAGAGTCGTGCCCTACGGACAGTCAGGAAGAATTCTGGACTTTTGGTGTGTAATAAGTCAATACACCAAAACTTGGAGCTTCGTATTCATTAAGATTCATGAAGGCCGCCATTTTAACCTGGGATAACGTTATATCAATGGGATTTTTACTAATAGAGCGGTAGTATTGTGTAATGTAACGTGTAATGTACACGGTATGAGCGATGACTAAGCAGAATCACATGTCGAGAGGGCTGTTCAAAAGTCAATGGAAATCATTTGTTGTATTTATTAGTACACCAAAAATCCAGGATTCTCCCCTATTAACGGAGAGCGCATTTAGCGTTGAATTATACGTATAAGCCGTCGCTGGCGCCTCGTCAGGATTATTTTTATTTTACAAGGAAGACCAGACCAATTAATCTGGAAAGATGAGGCCTGTTGCTAAACAATCACCTTTTTATAAACATAGTCATGGGAGTAGTCTGCTTTTGGGGGTTCAAGTAAACCCCCAATATATTTTTGTACACGTTTTAGTTTTTTGTGTGCAACAATGTATACCATTTTTCTCATGTGTTGTTTTTCTACCACCACCATCACCACCACCACTACCTCCACCATCACCACCACCATTACCTCCACCACCACCACCACCGTCACTAAATCTGTAGTTTGTTCAAGTAATTTTACCCAGTTTTACCCACGCTTAACTCTGTCGTTTTTATAACGAAAAAATGGCAGGCAAAATCTTGTTTTTTCGTATAAAAAAAATGGCAAAATCAAAAAAATGGCAGTCAAATTCGGAGTGATTTTACCAACGCTTAAGTTATAAGAAAGAGTCCGACGAGGCGTCAGCGAGGGCTGCGGAAAAGTCTGGTGAAGAAAAGTATAACAAGGGGTAAAAAGAGTCGTGCCCTACGGACAGTCAGGAAGAATTCTGGACTTTTGGTGTGTAATAAGTCAATACACCAAAACTTGGAGCTTCGTATTCATTAAGATTCATGAAGGCCGCCATTTTAACCTGGGATAACGTTATATCAATGGGATTTTTACTAATAGAGCGGTAAGGGTCCGGAATCAGCGTAACCCAATTTTGACCGAGGGCCGTTTCAGGTACTTGGGGTAATTAATACATAATATATATATATATATATATATATATATATATATATATAATTAATACATATATATATATATATATATATATATATATATATATATATATATATATATATATATATATATATATATATATATATATATATATATATATATATATATATATATATATATATATATATATATATATATATATATATATATATATATATATATATATATATATATATATATATATATATATATATATATATATATATATATATATATATATATATATATATATATATATATATATATATATATATATATATATATATATATATATATATATATATATATATATATATATATATATATATATATATATACTGTTGTAATTGCAGGTGTAAGTTTCCGCCCAACCATCCGGACTGTACCTCGTTCATATAGAAGTTAAACCGGAAGTGTGGTTTCTGGAAAACCGGTATCTGCCTTCCTCAACTTTAACCATTCAAAAACCGATCTTTGCCATTTGTATATCTTATGGTCGGGGTGCAGTCAGTTTGGTTTCCTCTTACATAGTTTTTCTTTCGGTTTCTTATTACATGCTTTTCATTCTGCTCGGTGAAGAACAGAATGTGAACAATTTGTCTTGTAGTATGACACACGTGATTGTCAGGTAAGTAGGTTCAAATCGGCTGCGGGAAATTCCGATTGTTAGCCAAGTGGGTTTAAATCAGCGGCGGTCGGTCGCAGGAGGCCAGGGGGGAACAGCCGCCCCCTCCAGCAAAGCTTTCTGAGGAGGCGCCCAAATAGTCATTAGAAGAAAAAAAATAGGCCCTGGGAAAATGCACGTGTTGATCAATAACGTATTCCTATACTATTAAACAAGTAATACTCCATTCCATTTGTATAGTCCAAAAGCGCATAAAATTTCCACAGAAAAGACAGAATTTTCCACCATTTTTCACCATTGGCACTCGAGCGGGCATGGGCGTAGGAGCCTAATTTGATTTTTTGGGGCTGTAACGACTTGCCCGAAAAATAAAACCCCCCATTTTTCAACATGTTAATGTACATATCGTAATAGCAGTGGCGTAACTAGGGTTCTACGGGCCGGGGGCGAGAGGGATACTGCGGGCCCCTTGGTATCAAGTGCGTAAAATTGTTATAAAGACAACAACTACGCTACGCGCCACCTTGGTTGGCGCCTAGCGTATGAAGAAAATTTTAGGAAAATGCCTCCCAGACTGCAGGAAATGGCTTTGAAAATCGAAAAAAAGTTAAATATCTTTTCTTGATTTTATATGTGTTGCTCAAATTGTTATTAACTTACAAAAATAGAATACAAATGTTTTTACAAGCTGATTTTGGCCCAGACAATAATTTTTCAACTCATGGGAACCAAAGGTGCAGGAGTCGGACCCTACACATTTTTGGGGGGCCTGCTGCCTGCAGGCACCCTTGGGCCCGGCCCGGCCGGTTTCCCCCTGCCACCCCCTCCCCCTCCCCGTAGTTACGCCACTGCCATATAGGCATGCATCGGTCATTACATCGCTTGCTAATTACATACAATCATTTGCCGTGTTACCCTTCCATATTGGTTATAATCTTTGTGGAAGTCGTTACAATAATAATGATGATAATAATATTATATATCTAACCATTGAAAAACACACTGGTGAAGTACCAAATATATAGGTGCTGGTGCAATTCAAATCACCAGGCACTTCATTCACAAAAAAATCCCCTCAAACAGTTGTGCTTATTATGCATGACTGGTTGAATCGTTTAGCTGTAAAAGAAAAGTTCTCAATGAAAGAAAGAATTTCTGCCCCGCCTGCTTCCAAAAATATTCATAATGCTTTCAATTTGTTCTTGCATTATTATGTTCGTAATCTCTTGTTCAATTTCAGAATTGCAAGGTTATGGAGTCTTTGTTGCCCCACAGTGTTTCGTAAATATGTTTTTAATCTGCGTAGGCCGCTGAAGGCCCTCTCGGCAGAACATGACGTTGTTGGGATAGTTGCAAGAATGCATGCACACTTATAATATGTATACAAAATGTCATGTTGGTCGTACGCGTACATATATTCCACAACATTTGCTGTAGAATGACCAGAATCCAGAAGAATGATTTGCTTAGTTTGTTTTCTACAGTTAATGAAACTCTTCTTTTTAGCTTCGAGAATGTCTCGATCTAAATCATAATAGCCTGCTACTTTATCATAACTACTTGCAGTTGTAGCTTCATTTAATACAATGTCACCGAGGGCACAAAGTACGCTCTGGTCATCCACATCAAACCTCGATTCCATCTCAGAAACCACTTTATCTATGCTACAAAAATAAGCATCAATACGACAGTACGATGACAATCTCGTGGAGTGGTGTACTGCTGTGCTTCGCCAGCCCCTGTTGTCCCCACGAGAACCTCAAGTCGACGAGGTGGCTTACGTGCTCTTGGAAGCTTTGGTTCCTTGAATTCATAGTCTGTATCCGCTATACATTCTTTGATGTTGTTACCGAGGAGTTCAGCTTGTTTCCAAACAAGTTCAAACATTTCATCATTTCTACTATCATTGAGTGTTTGTCTTGTTGCATCTGCAATCCTTTTTGCCGATATTACATCCACCGTCTTTCCCTAGAGGTACTGACTAAGGCTGCTAGTATTCGATAGTATTAACTTTAATACATATAAACCAAAAACAAACTTAAAATCACATACAGCATTTAGAAGTGCCAGACTATCAGAATAAGTCTTTGGATCTCGTTCCTTAGATAGTGTGAGCAATGCTTTGATTATACGAGTCATCTGGCGTAAAACGGCTTTGACTGCTTGTCAACGACATGACCATCGGGTAACACTCACTTTTTTCAAGTACCCTTTTTTGCTAATTCGCGGTCCGCGTTTGTTGTGAAAATTTCCCCTCTTTTCCGCGATTTTCATAACGCGGATACGTACCAACGGTTTATGTTAAGTGCCACCGCCAGGGTAGGAGCCCGAAAAATTCGCAGAATATGGCCCGAATTTTCACAGAAATATTTTGTTGCCCCCGCCGCCTCCCGCCTCCTACGCCTATGCATGTGGGTCCCTGGATTTCGCGCTCGAACAGAAACCGATGCATGGCGATATCTCGTCGGCAATATCTAATATCTGCTCCTGCCATGAAGGGCAAACAATTTTATTGAATACAGCTTTTAGAAGCCGAATGCTCACGGGGGTGCAATTTCGTTAATGAAAATGTACTCTTATATACTTTTTATTCTCACCGTTGTATTTTTTTTTTTCTTTCTCAAAGCACATCAGAAACATCAAACCATCTCTACACCCCAACTAAAGACACATATTGAAGTCAATGGGATCTTGCATTTTAACATTCGTTCCAAAATAATATTCCTTTTAACGAAATTTAGTTCGGAATTGACACGATTTTGAGCAAATTTCTGCTTCCAAAATTACGCCAAAAAACGCTACTAGCTTTCTGGGGCTTTGCCCCCTCGGCGCCTAGGACGTTGACCCTGGATTTGACACAATATTAAGCAATTTTCTGCTCTGAAAATTGCGAGAAATTCAGAGATTCCTGGGTTTCGCCCTAACGCCCCTACGTGCAGCTTTGCGCAATAAATGTGACACATTTGAAAGCCTTTTTCTGCTATTAAAACCATGACAACTGCGAAACCCTGAGTCCCTACCAGGGCTTCGCGACCTTCACCCCTATAGTATGCCTATACAGTTGACACAATTTTAAGCCCCCTTCCCCCTCAATAATGAACGTGTTACAAATTTATTTTCTTCTAAAAATCTTCTGCACTTTCACTGTTTCAGGGAAATCTTCAATTTCTAAGAAATCTCCAAATTTTAGGAATTTTCCTTCGTTTTTGTTAATTTTTTTCCATTTTCATGACATTTCCTTCAATTTTCGGGATATTTTCTTCAATATTTGGTAAGTGTTCTTCATACTTTTGGAAGTTTCCTTCATTTTACGGAATATTTCTTTAATTTTTGGAAAGTTGGTGGAAATTTTCTTTAATTCCTTTTCGGGCAGTTTTCTTCAATTTTCAGGAAATTTTCTTCATTTTGCAGCAATTTTCTTAAAAGTTTTTTTATTTCTCGGGAAAATTCCTTCGTTTTTGGATATTTCTTTCATATTCGTGAAATTTGCTTCCATTTTCGTGAAAATTCTTTCATTTTCGGAATATTTTCTTCAATATTTGGGCAGTTTTCTTCAAATTTTTTCAATTGTTGGGAATTTTTTTCTTTCTTCAATTTTGGGGAAATTTCATTTATTTTTCGGAGATTTCCTTCATTTGCAGAAAATTTCCTTCAATTTCCGAGATTTTGCTTCAATATTTGGACAATTTTCTTCAATTTTCTTTAATCTTTACCAAAGCAGCGCTTCCGGAGGCTTCGCCCCCTGGACCAGGCTTCGCCCCCTGGACCAGGCTTCGCCCCAGGGCTTTGGCGGTTCCTAGATTCAAAACAATGATTTTAAGAATTTTCGTAAATTGTTCACGTCAATTTACTTCTATTTGCCCAACGCTTAGCTCTTATGAGCTTTGTGTGTTACTTATGAACTTTAAACATGGCTTAGAGACAAATTAATTTAGCAAAGGTTGGTTGGCGTTTAATTTAAGAAACATGGCAGAATTATTTTGAGGGATATTATGAATGGGCGGTATCGCATTACTTCCTGTTGTAACTTTTTTAATTGTAGAAACTATTGTTGTACGCTTGTAATTTTTGCTTGAATTCCGTGTTGTACATTGTTGGCATTAGTGGGGCCAAATTGGTTCCTTGTTCTACATTGCATTGTATGTTCAATTTCAGGTGTGTTTTAAATCTCAGAATCCGATATGCAAAAGTTCAGGGAATATAGCAGCATAACATAGCAAAGGTTTAACGTCCTGAAAGCATCCAGTGCTGGACGTTATATCAAGACAGCCACGGTCTTTGATAACCAGTTGTGAACTCACTGGTTGCAGATCCACCGGGATTCGAACTCGGGACGTGCGGGTGAAAGGACAAAGCACTAACCACTACACCCACGGATATTGTATAATATCTCCGCACCGTACGGTACTCAGAAAGGCAACAAGTAATGAAATTGCATAGACTTATAATTAATCAAACTTGTACAGCTTGCGGCAAGCACATGCTATTTCGATGTTATTTGTGTTTGCTGTTTTTGAAAAGATAATGCAAAATAAAACAGTCCCGAAAGACCTGAAACGATTTTTGTTTTAATGGCACACTCCGGTCTAGGGCCCCGAATCGGCGTAGCCTATTTTTTTCCGAAGGCGCCATTCTAAAAACCGTTTCAGGCATACTTTATACTACTAGTTTTTTTCAAAGTTCCAAACAAACTGCTACCGATAGGGTTGTACCAATCAAAGCTATTTTTCATATCTTACGGTCATCCGTGGAAGTGTTCAATGGGGTAAAAGCTCACAGTCCAATGCAAATGTACCCGTACAAAGCACGTCTGGAAACTTTGCTGTCCTACGACAGCAACTGGAAGACAACCACGGGAAAAACGGTGGGGCGGTATCAGACAAAATTACCCAATACAGAACCAACCACCGGGTATGCGCAATTCACAGCATCGACGACGGCTCGTGAGGGAATTTGGACAAAGGAAGGTCACGCAAAGAAAGCGCATACAGCAGACAACTTTCTCCCAGCAGAAATGGAAGTTCTCCATGAAGACACAAAACAGGAGAGAGTTTACGAGTACATGGGGCCATTGAAACCCGACATTTTCAAGGCTCATTTTTTAATCCCTGATGGCTGGATGGGGTACAAATTCAATTCATTCTTAAACGCACTCGTCCAAAATTTTATATCACGGCGGGTACAGCAGCGGTAGACGGTAACGCTTATCATGTGGAAGTACGGAATTCAAAACCTTTTGTGCCGAAAGTGACCATCAATCAGAAAGCACAGGACCATATCAATAAGTTATGGGTCTTTGGACCCATGACAATACCTTTTCAAAGAATCAAGATTCAGATCTATACAGCAGCGGCGAGTGTAAAAAGCATACCTTTTGGGGCCAATTTGTTTTCTGAAATTCCAAAGCGTATATTTATTGCACACGTAGATGATGCATCTTGCAATGGGGCTTATAAGAAAATCCCTTTTTCTTCAAGAAGGCAGCTTTGGAAAGTTTACAGATCACGGCAGGAGAAACTCAGTTTCCTAGAGAAAAATGAATCGTGAACTTTACATCTGGGACAGGAAACCACGAGACATACAAACGCCTGAGATATGTCTTATGTTTGGAAGATGGTGCCGAAGGCATGAGGGAATCCCTTGGAGGTGGCAACAATATTTACGCATTTCACCTTACCCCAGATCAAAGTCATTGGCAAGGTCATTATAATAAGATAATCAAGCTCGGGAGAAGGTAGTCTAGAAATATAATTTAAATACAGGACAATCTTGTCAGTGGCTACAAAACTCACTGTCTGGGTTTGATTCAATGATCAGTATCGCAAGAAAGGGCGACAAGTTCTGAAGTTACGACTTCTGATTGAGCATAACAGCACAAGCATGGCGGATCCAAGCACGTTAAAATTACAAGAATTGACTAAGAGAAATCCCGTATTGAACGATAAAGCATGTTTATTCATGATGGCGTACATGGAGCCAACGAGATCTTTGACCATTCCAAGCATTATTAACTGTAATACAGAAGAACGCTGGAAAAGCGGGGCTCATTGGGTCTGTTTTTATGTTAGCGGTCCACATAATATTAAATACTTTGATTAGTTTGGTGAAGAATGCCCACCCCTTATCGAAAACTTTTTAACAAACTTTACCAAGGTCATAAGGTAATTTTGACAAGTACAACCTGACTTATCTGTACTATGCGGACTATATTGTTTATTTTTTCTTTATTATCGGTGTCAGGGATTTACATTTAAAGAAGTCATGAAATTATTTCGATCAGATTTACCAAGTAACGACGAATTAGTTTTATCCTAATACAATTGACAAACTCGTGGAAGGCTTATTTGAGTATCCTGTTACGTCATCAAAATATGTATATAAGGAGTGAAATTACCGTGTATGTATATGTTTTTTTTTTCTTTCTTTCTCTCATTCGTAACTCTAAGTGACAGCATGGTACCGGGTGCAGGGCATTAGTCATTCCACTTTTCCTTGGTTGGCTGTGGTTGTCAGTAGCCATTTCTAAATTCAGTCAGTTAAATTCTCACTATATTAACCTGACATGTAAATCGAGCCAGCCTTTGGGCTGGTTATCGGTAGGTAATGTTAATGGATTGTCAATTATTTCATGTACATGGATTTTTCATATCTGATCTGATCGTTCTAATCAGAAGAAATATTTACAAAATATTTTATCTTACTGCACTGCTGTTTTTTCCTGACGGTTTAGAGACTTTAAACAATGTCTTGTTCGCACATCTATATTTTGCTGAATATTGGAGAGAACAAACGTTTGGTCAACTTGTTAAACTTTTGTAACAATTTTGTGAAATTTTGACGTGCTACAATAGCTTCATCTATGGTTGGCCATGCAGGTCATAACGTCTCCTAATGTTACACCTAAGAAAAATCAATTCTTACGTCGTAACAATTCAATTTTATACGTCTAAAACGGGTCGCTAATTGGTTGTTTCCTTTAGGTTAAAGAATAGACGTAATTTTACGCGTAAAGACTAATTTTCAGACGTACTTTACGTCTAAGAAATATTAATTCTTACGTCATAACAATCACTTCTTACGTCATAACACAATCAGTTCATAGGTCGTAACAATTCCACTGCAGACGTCTAAAACGTGTCGCTGATTGGCTGTTTCCTTTGGACGTAAGAATAGAAAATTTGTTTTCACGCGTAAAATTATGTCTATTATTACGCTTAAAGGGAACAGCCAAGTAGTGATCCGTTTTAAATGTATGAAATGAAATTGTTATGACATAAGAACTGATTGTTACGACGTAAGAATGGATTTTTCTTAGACGTAATATTAAGAAACGTTATGACCCGCATGGCCATCCATATTCGTCTGTTAAGAACTCTGTAAATGTACCTACTGGTGACAGTAGCAGTTTGAAGCGTCAAGTGAAAGGCGTCAAAACTACCAGCAATCATTGAAGATTCTGACAGTGATGTATCTGTGATGGACGTGACACCTCGCGAGGTGACGTCAAGGGTTAAACGATACACCCCTAGATATTTTCTTTCAGGAGCACCAATTAAAAAGAAGCATCGTGCTGGAAAGGCACCAGTAACACCCGTTATGACGTCAACACCTGTATCAGAATCAGAGTCAAAAACAGAGTCAGAGTCAGAACCAGGTACCGAAGAGGTGGAATCAAGCGAAGTAGAAGATGATCAAGTAGTGTCTGACGCAAGTACAACCCCTCAAGCTGCACCCGCTCTACCACGTGACCAAATAAACAAGCTCAGGCGATGAAGGCTCCTAAAGAACAGAAGAAGCAGGCAGATAAGGTGAAGGCAGCCAAGGACAAGGCCGAAAAAGAGCTGGCTGACGCATAACATTGTAAACAAGAACAATATATGTTTCATTACGATGGTACTCTGTTTTCAATGTATCATATAGGGTACTCATTCTTTGTTTGGGCTCACGAGGGGCTTGTACTGATTATGTAAATTCCACAAGATCTGCTCAATTAAAAGAAGATCATGGACAATGCTCATGGACAAATCAGTCCTGCCAACTTACAAAGGTTAAACCAATCAAATTTAAGGATACGAAAACCAAGGAGGGGCTTACGTATTTGCATTAACGAAAGGCGAATACGCTATGCTGCTGCAAAAGCGAAAGTCGAGCTTAAAGCAAATGTCAACTTTTGACATTTTTGCTGAAGGTGCAAATGGGTCAAGCAAAATGACATTAAGAATTAATTCAACAAAGATTGCCAAAGTTGATTCATGGGATTTTGCCGTCAGCTTAAACTTGAGAGAATGGTTCTACAAGCCTGACGGTTCAATGCATGGTACCAAAACGGGGTATTGCTCTTCCGTTTGGGTAGTCTGGTTTCATCTCTTTTTTAGGAGAAGGAAATCTTATTCCTAATGGGCGAACTTCAATGTAAATCAGTCTCCCATGATGCAACACCACCCACAAGCCCTCTGTATACAGCCCCATACTCGTAATACAACTCATTCATAGAACAGCCTCTGGAATTCTTGATAATGAGCGGGAAAGGTTGATTGCTGAATATTCATACAGATTTTAATTAGTTCGAAACAAAAGCCAATCCCTCGAATATCATTTGTCAGTTCGTTTCTTCGTAAAACAGTGAAAAAGATTTGACCTGCGCGATGACCTTTGCTGTTAGATGCAATACAGTCGTTTAGTCTGTTGGTTATCGTTAAGCAATGTGCAATTTGTTTCTAAAATTTTCTCTATCATATAAGAAAAATTGAAAATCCATGGGAATATTCCTTTAACAACGCATCTTAGCCTAGAGCATAAGTGAGAAGGTTATCATTGTTTTGAAGATAAAGCAGATGTTACCAGGGCACATTGTGCTTTGGTCCTCTCTTTGTGAGCCCCCTTGTTAATTTGTTTTTAGAAATCAGCCCTTCCCGCGGTGTGTTTACGGCCCGTAGTGCATAGGCCTATATCACACACCCCAAAAAAAAAAAAAAAAAAAATAATAATAATAATAATAATAATAATAATAATAATAATAATAATAATAATAATAATAATAATAATAATAATAATAATAATAATAATAATAATAATAATAATAATAATAATAATAATAATAATAATAGTAATAATAATAATAATAATAATAATAATAATAATAATAATAATAATAATAATAATAATAATAATAATAATAAATAAATAAATATATAATAATAATAATAATAATTATACAAAAATAAGTAATAATAATGATAATCCACGATGATAATTCCAACTCAATGGTAAGAGACAGCTATATCGCTGACCGCACGTGTACTAGTACCGTACCTCGCCGTAGTGTATATGTAGAAAACTAATAAAGCGACTGACTAAATTCTAACACAATGATGTAATGAGCCACGGGGATGCGCGAGAAGATATAATTAACATAGAGATTCGCCCATTTGGGAGATAATGATTTTTCTCCCAAAAGGGAGAAGAGACCGGACTGTTGGGATTGTCAAGCAATTGGTGGATAGTCAAGTGGCTTCAGCATTGTGGAGCACATTAAGTGAATAATAGTAAATTGTTTTTTTCTTACCACAGCTCCTTCTTTTGCAAAAGAAAATGCGTACGCTATTGAAACTTTTGAGACAGAACAGAAAAACTGGTTTCTATGTTACGCATGACAGTTAAGTGGGTATCTTTTGGGTTTATCGTTACTTACCTAGAACGTGAACTTGCTGAGGCAAAAAATACAGCAGAACTAAGGGAGGGGGAAGGGGATAATACGGGGGTCTTTCAAATCTTAGATTGGATATATTACAATTGCTATTTGACAATGGTAAAAGATTTTCAGCACAATTTAAGCCAGAATTCTCGGTTTTTGATATAGGGGTGTGGAAATTAATGGAACAACTGATTTCTCATGGCAACGAACTGCTTGATTTTGAGAGATTTAGCGGGACGTACTACGGCCAGTGTCAATATTTAACCACAAACCTGACAGCGGTATCTGAGGACCGACCGTTTGCGTGGGGGGATTACAGTTGGCAGTGGCGGATCTAGGATTTGTAAAAGGGGGTGGCGAGGAAGAGCATGAAGGGGTGATTTGAAGTTGTGGGAAGATATTGCCGCGTTAGCGGGAATCCGAGTGCGAAGCGCGAGACGTTGGTCGTGGGGTTTAGGGGCCCGCGGGCCCCTGGTGGAGTCCAGGGGGGAAAGCCCTGGTGGGGGTCCAGGGGACGAAGCCAACCGTGGATGCAAGTCCCTGCGTGAAAGGTGAAGATGTCCTATATCCTTCTGATTTCCCCAAGAAACTATCCAAAGTTCGTTGTTTAGCACACCTCTTTTTTTCTGGGAGGATCGTCCATGATTTAATATAAAACCAAGTTCGGTCTATACTTAGCTTATGTTTACTTAGCCAGATAAAGATCTGACCGTAGTATACGCTATAGCCATTACATGTAGTGCGTAGCATGTAGAGCATACATAGGGAGATGTTATCTCACTAATGTTTACGTTGCTCTGCGATCTGCCGTGATTAACACGCCGTATGAACGTACTTAATAACACGCGCGCATACTTGCAATTGGGTAAAAAGAAGCACTAAAGTAATAGCACATCTATTCTAAGTCTATGTGTAAACGTAATTTTAACCATTGGTGTTTACTTTACCAGTTCGCCTAACATGATTTTGATCAATTCACACTAAAAGATATAATTACAAAATTCTTATTGCTCACGAAATATGATATGCGAGGAAGCGTATGAAACTATTGCTTAAGTTTGGGTTTTTTGACCGGAAAAGAGGTGTGGCTAGCCACCCTAGTCACCCCCCTTCCCCATTAACGATACGCCCATGAGTTGGGTGGACAAATTGGGGGGTAATCAAACTTTTGGCACAATTGTTTGGTGTATACAAACACACGTAAAATTACTTTGAACACTTCCAGGGGTGCAGACATTTGCTGCCTGATACAGAACATTGCTGGGATAATATAATGTGCATACCTAAACCATTAATTATTATTGAAAATAATAACTTAACGGTATATGTAACAAGAAACTATTTTAAGCTTTACACACTTTGTATTACTTCAATTAGTGATGTTGTTGTATGGAAGCTCTTTGTTGTATGTAGCCTGAATCTGATTAAAGGCTAGTTGTCGTCTCTAATGTACGGGGTAAATGAAATTCAAATTCTATGTTTTGATTGGTCGAAACACAATGGTACACTGTGCACTTACATTGATATGCCAATCAGTATCGTTTTGGAATAAAAGTACACCGCCACATTTTAATCACGATAGATGGCCTTTAATCGCTATTAGGGTAGAGTACCTTACACCTTACAATTTTTAATATTGCTTATTGTATTAGGAGCTTGGACAATGAGTTGCACTTTTTACTTCCTTGTTGTATGATCCGGTTTGTGTCTTGTACACTTAGTGTTTAGCGTATGATTATATGTACAATTTTATGTGTTTCTACAATGTAGTATCCGAACTGACTTTTGATGGAATGAAATAATCATCTCCTCGCTGTAATGGCATTCATTGACCATAGTGCTGTAGTGATCATTGCAAAGAATGCAATTGTATATGCTGCGAAGTTACACAAATCTATCTCAATGTATTTTTGTAAACTTGCTTGTAGAATGGAAATCACACAACAATTTTCGATGGTACCTTTTGTGATGATTATGGCAAAAAAATAAACTGTAAAGTACGTGTAAACGGTTAGGGGGTCCTGGATCGGTTTAGGTGAGTGAATCTGTTTTGCTCCCCCCAAAAAGGTAACCCCAGTGAATCGGTTTTCAGCACACAAAAAAAGAAGAAGGTAACCCGTAGGGGGAGCAAAACCGATTCACTCACCAAAAACCGATTCAGGACCCCTAACCTATTTTCTTGTTCTTTGTTTTCGTTATATTTCATGCTTATCTATTGTACACATTTTTATTTATTTTATTTATATGCATATTTTGTAAGGCGCATTAAAATAAGTTATTCCGATAATGCGCCATATAAGTGTAATAAACTTAAACTTAACTTAAACCGTTTCAGGTATTTAATACTAGTAATGACAATTGAGTTACACTCCAAGAAAACGAATGATGAAATAGGGTTAGGGTTTAGGTTAGTCAGTTAGTAGTCAGATAGCATATGATGCATCGGCTGTACAGTGTTGCAAGTAGTGTGTTGTAGCATGTAAGGCATACTGAGTGAGATGTTTATCTCACTAGTCAGTTAGTGGACACGATCGCTAATACATAGCCTCTCTTACAGTACAGTTGTCACAAAAGAACATGCAAATTAACACAAGACGTCCTTAACTCATGCTTAAAGTAACCATTTTAACTTACGTTTTTGTAGATTTCCCGAATTCTTTGTGAAAAAGGGTAAAAATGGTCCATTTTCCGGACGAAAATAAGTGACTTGTGAAAATGACCATAGTGTTGCAACTAATGTTGCAAACGCGCGCGTACAACTTGAAAAAGGCAGGGGCAAAAACTTACTTATGTACATAAGTAACACGCACGTAGGACACACACTGGTGCGTTCATACGCTCAAGGCTACACAGGGGATGCAGATACGCACTCAAAATATGCCAATAATTTCTTTACGCAAGCGTTCTATTTTCTTATTGGTTGGAAATAATGCTTGCGTGTGTGTTACATTTTTGTCAAGACGCTCGCAGAAAATGTGTCGAAACTTTATTTTCTAACAAAAATGTGTATCCTTATAGGAAAGCAATTGAGTTATTACGATATTTACAAGGTGTAAAACAAATTCAAGTTTCTGTGTGCTGATTTTCAGGTCTTCATACCGAAAATCAAGTTGCCCAGAATGTTACACTTTGAAGCCCATTGACTTTACTTAGATAGCATAAAATAACATAACATGATATAACATAACACAACGTAACATAACATAACATAACATAACATAACATAACATAACAAGATGATAAGCTAAGAAAGGTGAATCACCCCATAAAAAGCCCAATCGTTCATATTCTAAATCAGAGATCCAAAGCGAAGGAGTTGGAGTATAAAGATTCGTACTAGGTTTAGGTTAGTTAGTGTTCGGTAAGTTGTCATTCATTTTATTAGGACCCTCGCTGTCATTCGGTTTAGTGATTCCATCTTTTATTTTGTTTTGCATAGGAAAGTATTTTGTCATTCGCTCTGTGTAAGTAAGTTGTCATTCGTTTTAGTAGGACCCGACATCAACATGAATTTTCTCAAATTTGTTTCTTCCTCTATTATCTATGTGAAAATGAAAATGCACGAGAATAATCCTTTTAGTGATATCATACACAATTTGTAAATTTGAGTCAAACCTTTGCAGATATATAGCATCAGCTACAAAAAGTTCATCTGCAAAAGCATCGACCATAAAAACAAGAATATAAGCTTAAGCCTACTGTTTGTTTCGGAAGTCATGTTTTGTTTCTATTCTCGATTTTGCAACCTTTTTCAGTTTGATTTGCTAGCAGCTGTCGATCCACGTCAACACAAGTTACATGTTGCACTTGCCGCAAGTTACAAATGATTGTCACGTGATTCTTATATCACGCTGTCAGTAATCAGGTGTAAATGTACTATAATTCAAGCTTGGTTTTATCGCTTGTACACACTCTGCCCCGCCCCTCCCCTCCCAGCCATTTTCGATTTTCTAATTAGCACAAGGCCCATTCAGAAAAACAGAAATATGATATGGATGAAAGTGTATATATATGCATTTTCATAATATCTATAGACGAATAATTTGAACAATACGGAGGATGATGAAACCAGTAGATCGTTGATGAAGTTTCATTTCATAGGCCTAGCACACTTCTGTGACCCCCACGGGCCCTTAACCACGGGGGCACTTGGGGGAAATGTCCCACCCAAAAAAATATATTTCTACCTATTATCATATATATATATATATATATATATATATATATATATATATATATATATATATATATATATATATATATATATATATATATATATATATATATATATATATATATATATATATATATATATATATATATATATATATATATATATATATATATATATATATATATATATATATATATATATATATATATATATATATATATATATATATATATATATATATATATATATATATATATATATATATATATATATATATATATATATATATATATATATATATATATATATATATATATATATATATATATATATATATATGCCTAGCCTATATACATCTAATTCTTTCCGGTAAAAGTGACAACTCCCTCACTTTTCTGAGCCTTCGTTCTCTTAATTCAGGTCCGTGGTCTATGAAGAGGGAACTTAGGATCTTTTAACCCCCAGTCATAAAAGTGGGGCGCTCAAGTGCACCTTTGTCATAGATTTTATTTTTCTGGAAAGAACTCCCAAATATTCCCAGTATACAAGCGAAAAATTGCATTAATTTGGTAAATTAATTTTCAATTAAAGGTTGTTGCTAACCGGACTAGGAAAATCACCTACAATTTTCGGGAAACGTTGGCAAATGTTTCCAAAATTTCCAATACTTTTACCAAAATTTTTATGTTAATAAACTTTTACTTCCAAAACTGGAAGAAGGCATATATCCGGGAAGGAGATATCCTCTCAGGAAGCAAATTATCCCGAAAAATCATAAAATTTCCTTCATTTTGGGGCAAATCTCTTTTAATTTAGGGAAAATTTCTTTCAATTTTGGGGAATTTTTTTTTTGTATAAATTTTTGTATTTAATGTTTTTTTATTTTTTTATAAATTGTCTTCATTTTCGAGAAATTTATTGTCAATTTTCTGGGAATTCTCATCAAATTTGAGGAAATGTCAAATTTTTGAAACTTTCCAATAAATTTAACAAATTTTTCTTGTTTTTTTAATCTAATATTAATAATTGATCAATTTTACCTCCCAAACGGAAAAAAAAAAAAAAAAAAACATGCAACCGCGGGGTGACAGGGTTTCCCCATTTCTCCTGGAAATTTCCTCTTTTTTTTCGGGAATTTTTTTCTTCTTCAATTTTCAGGAAATGTTGTCAAATTCTTCCAAAATTTCTTCTGTTTCACCAATTTGTTTTCAATTTTACCTTCCAAACTGCCAGAAGGGAGAAAGCACATGTATCCGGGAAGTCACCCTGATTTGTTTTCAAAGTACATTGCAGAATCCCGGGAATCCAACATTGAATTTTTGCCTCTTGAATTTTTGCTGGGCCCAGCCCCTTCCCACCCCTCCATCACCCTCACTTCCCTTACCCCTTCCATCACTCACCCTTCCCCTCCCCACCCCATCTGGGAACATCAGCGTATTTTTATATTTCCTTCAAGGCTTCAATCATGCGGTTGCTGTTTATGACATATCCTTGTTTCCAGGATTCTATACTCCTGACTGCAAATAAACACCTTTCTGACTGCAAATAAATACCTTTCTGACTGCAAATAAACACCTTTTTGACTGCAAATAAACACCTTTCTGACAGATCCGTCTGGACTCCTTTGAAGCAGGGGCTTGCCGTTTAGATTCAGATACGCAAATTGAAATTACCCCTCCAAAAACAATTGAATACACAACATTAACGGACAGACGCGGTAGTTACCTGCATTTTCCCATCAATCACCAGAGGTGACTGCCAGGTTCTGCTAAACACTACCGGGGATGATAAAATACATACAGACAGACAAACATAAAGATGAAAAACAACTCAAGAAAAGAATCAAACAAAGACATCTGGACGTGAACCAAAACGGAGTGTGATGGCCAAGAGGGTGAGGAGGGATGAGATGATACGACTGGGCAAAGAGCAGCGGCGGTGGGTGGGGGAGGGAGAAAAAATCCTAGTCAGGAGGGATGACCAGTTGGAGAGGGGGTAGAGGTTCATGGGTAACAGGAGGGACCAGTGTGAAGGTCTAATGGCTGTGTGAGGTGGGGTCGTTAAATTACCCTAGGCAAAACAAACCCTTTAAATGAAATTCCTAACATTCTTTTAGTGGAAAAACCCTCCCTTTTCAAGATCAGGAGATATGACGCAACTTCAAAATTATTTATCTCCCCAAGCAAGATATTAGCCCACACCATGGAGCTATGGCGTAATTGAAAATACTTTGCTATGATTGGTGAAGAATGAAGACATCATATGGTACTTCGCTTTCATTGCATTCCATGTTGGGCGTGAACAAAAATTTCCCGCCCCGAAAACGAAATGGCCAATTGGCTGCGCTGACGGATAGAAAGCAAATCTAGGATAGAACACTGCATGCACGCGTACAGTCTAACGTTAAGAATTCGATTTGCAAGGCGCAAGTACAAGCATATCCCTGGCATGCAGTAGCTATACAACGACAGCGCGCAAAGGCCGAAGTAGTTTGAGTGAGTATGAAATAAAATTTCGGATTAAATATGATCCTGATTAACATAAGCAGGGGTATACTGTATCCACAAGTGAAGGACTAGCCTGGAATAAATAAGCTGATTTGTAAGGAAGGAAAATGAGCCTTATGTTTGCAACAGGAGTAGGCAAACAAGACGTTCCAACGGAGAGAAATCGAGCAAGGACAACTTTGCGTCGTTTTGCGATTGTGAGAACAACCTGGGTTTTTTGTTTTGTTGGCTTGAGAATTGTGAAAGACAAGTGTAAATAGCTTAGAATTTTGCTTCATCCATGTAACATACGTCAATGCATTAACTTTCATTACGTTTTGTAAATTATGCATGCTAGCTATGCTTAGGCTATCTAATTAGGACAATCTGATAACGAATTTGTATACTTCGTGCGCTTCTGGACCAGTTTCTGAGGGCAGCGAGGCATTTGCTCGTGAGATTAAGATTTAAAGCTACATAGGCCTAGGCTAGGCTAATTCGTATGTGTTTATTTGCAGTAACAAAATGACCCTTAAAAGTGGGTTGGTACAGTAAGAAGGCTAAAACAGTTTGTTTTTAGTTAAGCATGTCTGTAGGCCTATACTTTAACACCAAAAGATAGGCATTTTAAGCTTTTGTAACTGTTTGATTAGGAGTTTTCAATCTGTTTGCATACATAGGCCTAGGCTACAGTGTACAAGTACTGTAAGTGTAACAGAAAGAAAAAGTGTGAGCTGTTATTCATCATATGCCTCCGTTCCAGACCTTTAACGAGTCTTGCTGAGCGTGTTCACTGATTGCTGCCGTTTACCGATTCATTGCACCAATGCTTATCAGTGTCACATTCTCGAGGTTGTAAACAATGATGTAAAAAAAGTTCACTCACGGCAACCAGCTGCAAAAGGGAAAAAGAACCTACGCTTGTGCACTACTTCAGTCAAGTGAAGCCTTAGTGCTGCCAAAACATAAAATTTACATGTACGGTAGCTTATTTTGTCACAATTTTCTGTTCTTATGTTGTTTGCAGTTTGAATATAAAAAAGAGGAAAGTGCTCAAATCTTTCATCTTATGTGATATTTATCCGGAATTTACGACCAGGGCAGATGTTTTGATCAGATTTTGCATGGATTCCCCATTACAAAGTGCGTACTTCATTTTGGAAAAAGAGGAAAGTTTTGTCATTGCATGGGAAATTTAGGATACCCACTTTTAGTGAAAAGTTTTTGAAATGGATGGGTGGGGGGAGATAGTGCTACACCCAGAAATCCCTTAACCATTAATAAGGTTCATGATGAACCGAAAATTCAAAAGACAAATGCGAGACTTCGCTTCCGTGTTGATAATACGGCCTCTATTTCTTACGAAACATAATGTCCGATGGATTGAAAAAAAATTCTGACCTCAAATACTAATAAAATGTACATTCTTTCCTTAAAATACTTACCTATAAGGGAAAATAAGATAATATTTTGTATAATTCTTATAGTTAGGCTCCTTTTTTCACTACACAAAGAACATATTTTGAGATTCTGGTAGCGTGTGTTGCTTGTCACTTGCGGGTTGTTAAGTGAGTGATAACGATTCTGGTGTTAAAGTGCCCTGTGTCACTTAATTTGCTGTGTATGGCCTGTGATGCTATCACTCTGCGTTCAATGAACGTTAAAAAAACTACTGAAATAAAAAGAGGACATTTTAAGTTTTAAAATGATTCATAATATGTCTTGTAGACTTAAATGCTTTTCTTGATAGGTATGAACATGAATTGGATTTTTTTGCACAAGTTTTATTTTCTCATCATACACATTAGGAAGCCTATTTTTTGATGTATCGATTAAGACATCATTTGGATCTCTACGTTACTACTCTTGTAGCTTGCGCAAATCCATTTTTTTTGTAAATTGTGGAATACGTATATGATAATAACGTACTAATTCACATGGTATTATATTTTCATAAATATGTCATTTCTGTCCATAAAATAAGTAAAACACTTTTCTTGGCATTAGACCTTAGGATATACTTCACATTTATGATTATTAATATTAGAGTGACCGAAGCATTTTTAAAAATAGATTTTAACTGCATGGTTTATTGACCAGTGCAGTTATATAGTTACCCAAGGGTATTCTGATTAATCATAATGATGATTTGTGATATATTTTTGATTATTTGTTCCTTTTGGCATTATGTACATGTGTATCCTTGACAATTTGTTGATGAAAGCATTGCAATGATTTGGGCACAATTGAACACGATGCATTTGTTTTCAAACTTCAAAAATGTTCTATGCAAATACTCAACTACTATTGCATGTAAATTTGCACTAATTATCAGCTACTGTACATCATCCTTTTTTAATCATTATCATTATCACGTGTTAAAACGTAAATTTTTGCACATATTGTAATTTTGTATGTAAACCAAGTACGACATATATACTTATCACTGGGAATTAGGGTGCAATTTATTGGTTAATTTAATTAAAAGTTAACCAAATCAACTTTGTTGTACACTTTAATAGTATATGAAGTGGATGTTATAATGAGTGTATCATGACACACCTGTTATGAACTTTAAAATGCTGATTTTATGGAATATATGTCAAGAGTTGACTTTCGATGGATATCTGGTTCGTTAGGGAAATTGCTAATTGCATTAGCTCATAATTTCTTGATAACTCATTATTTTTTGTTGAATTTTCATGTTTGCCTGGAATGGGGTACAGTTGTCAACCTTATTGTCAATCTGATGGGGTATTAAATTATGAAGTTATAGATGATTGAATAATGACTCATGAGGCTGTGATCTCTGCACTTCTAAAGATGTGTTGACACTCTTTTGAACCAATATATTGAATACATACAGGAAATGATTTTTGAATGCTTTCTGTACTATTTTGTTCTATAACGTCCTTTTATTGTCACATTTCATGTACATGTAAGATGTACATGCTTGATCACTACTTATTCTTTTATTGTTGAAATTGTCATAGTCAAAAGGAATTGTAAATAAGTCATTGTAAAAATTGTGAATAAATCTATAAATAGGTTATGTGAAGCATAAGTGTGGTGTGTTAACTTTTCTATGTACAGTAAGATTGTTTTGACTGATTAAGTTTTTATCAACAATAGAGGAGGTTTCTGAGCCATGAAAATAAAAATGATATTCTAATGGTGTGATTTTTGTTATGAAAAATTTGGTATGTTTGGTCTACAAGAAGTACAATTGTCTGGATGACAATATTGTACTTGAATCAGCAGATTTTTATCGGACTGTTTTAGTACCTGTAAATTGTGTTGCAAATTGCTCTACTAAACATATTACTACTAGTGCAAGAATTACTCCTGGATTTGCCAGCAAGCAAATGGGAGGGGGCTTGTACACACAAACTTTCCAAATAACTCCTGTCATTGAATAAATGTTTTTCCAGGGAGGGTTGTATTCCCCATTGGACCCTGTTGGTGGTAAACCTGTATTGAGGTACGTACAGTACTGGTAGGACTTGTTTGGAAAGAGATTTTAATTGGTATAACTCCTTTAACAGTACTTGAAAATATTAGCAAAGAGGGTTGGGCAGATATCTTCTAAATCATACATCAGAAGTTGCCATGAATGAAAAATCCCTGTCTTGACACAATTCAAACCTAGTATGACATTCAGAGTGCTTCCTCCCTTACTCTTCTAACTCAATGGTTATACACAGGTGACATGTCCCCTCCCCATACTTTCCAGTAGAATTTTTATAATTCAATACATTTTGGAGAAAATTTGTCTCTTGTCCCCACCACCCCCTACTTTTTGGATAAGAAGCCATGTTCTTCCACTTTCTGGATGAGAATTTTGACCCAGCTCCCAAGTTCTCCTTCTCCCAAAGTATTGTAAATATTGGATCCTGATAATTTTGGATGTCAGAAATTTGCAATGTTTACACTTTCCCTGACGACTTACCAGACCTTTGGATGAACAAGCTCTGTACAAAGTAACGTTCCCCTCGAAACTCCCCCATCTCAAAATTCTTGTTTATTTCAAGGAGCTTGTGGCCGAATTGTTAGGGCATGTATAAGTTAGGTCTCATAATAAATTAAATACCTTTGCAGCACACACACATACTAAATCCATGAGCAGAGTACATCAAAATTTGTGCTCGTTTTCCCCATTGACTTTTTGGAAATTGTTCGCTTGTGTGTGATGGATGAACATTTATGTAAAAACAGACCTGTGTGATGCAACTTCTATTGGTTAAAAGGAATATTCCCATGGATTTCCATTTTTTCATATATGATAGAGAAAATTTGTAGAAACAAGTGGTGAAAAAACTTAATATCTCATTCCATTTATAAATTTGAACAATTTAAAGAGTAGAAAAATGTTCTTAAAAACACCTCGTGGTGTTGTCATCAAGGCAATTCCAGCATAATTATATATTTTTTGTAAATTTAATCTCACTTATACATAATCGAAGAACAATTTTGGTACCTTATAAAGATAGGGTGGAATATATAATTTACAAGAAAACATTTTTTCCCCCTTGGTGTACATCACATTTTCAATGAGAAAAAAAAAATCCTATATCATTTTTAAAGAAATACAAAAGACGTTTTGTTGAAATTGTCTATGACATCACAGATGTTGCCAATCAGTCACTTTTGTCCAAATTCAAAAATACTTTAAAATTTTGTAACTTTGTTTCTAAATGTTTCTAAAAATGTTCTTTATCATATATGAAAAAATGAAAATCCATGGGAGTATTCCTTTAAAATTACATAAATTTACAAAAATAATGCCATTACTATTCAGCTGCCAGCTCCTTTAAGTCTTCAATTTGACAAACACTTGTACCTTTAATTGCCCTCTTGTAAATGACAGACAGTTAAAAGCAGCTGCCAGCTCCTTTAAGCCTATTTTGACCACGGGGCCCTGGGTTGGGTATACACGCCAGTGTACCACTACTGGTTATCAAAGGCTGTGGACATTGACTTGGTTGTCGATGTTATGTCTGTCCGTACGTCGTACCTGTGTTCGTCCGGGTCGTATTAAGCGTTTCGTGATAGCATTTACTATCATAACCGAATACGCAGGCGACGACCCCATCATTGTAATTGTGTGTTCACTCGTCAAAAGCGAGGGGTAGTGCCCCATGTTATGGGGAAGGTATGTTCTTCCTATTACAGATTTAATACATGTTAAATATCAAAAAGTACAAATTTAAAACACTTGGAATTTTCTGAGCTATACTGGTTGTGTCTGTGAAGAGAGTTGTCCCAACTGCTGGTCTGTGCAAGAATTTACAAGAGTAAAAGAGGTAATTAATGCATTGGCTAATTAGTTATAAAATATAACTTGTGTTTGTATAGTACTTCAGTCAATTTAAATGGCATTAGTTACCACCAATTCAGAGAGTCCCAGCCTGAGCACAGGGGGTTGGTAACTTTTTATGCACAGAGAGTCAGTAGCAGTGACACTTTAGGTGAAACTTGGATTACCTTTTTGATATACCACCATTCTAGGCATCTCATTCTAGAGAGGGCATCTTTCAATGCACCCCCATTGAGTTCCTGTCTGGAAACACTCCAGGGAGTCTGGACACTTCGAGGGAGATACTTGAGAGCCGGGACACCCCAGGAAGCTAAGGTTGCTATCGTCACTGTTGTTTAAAAGATGCAATGCAAGTTTTCACTTTCATGTTGGTATACCCTCTATTCCTACAAACAAAATGTCTGATGGATTTTGAAGAAAAAACATTATTGGACCCAAAATAAATAAAAAAATCTTCCTTAAAATACTTCAAATTTATGAAAGTATAAGTTATCAATTTATATATTTCTTATAGTTTAGACTCCTTTTTTCGCTACATTAAAGTACATATTTTGAGATTTTGGTAGCTTGTGTTCCGAGTCACTCACTAGTTCGGTGGCTGATAGATGTAATAGGTCATAGTGCAGGCCATATAGGCTTTGCAGTACCAACTTAAGTTAGGCTACTGTAACATTCAAGTTTACCCGAAGCTTAAGCTTCATTCAAAAAGTTGCTTGCATGTACCAATTTTCATGATGTTGATCGCAACTCAACCTGATGTCATGTATATAAGTGTCAGTTTCATTGATATATGTTTTTAGTGCCATTTTGCACCATATTTGTACCATGGTTTCAGTGAAAGTTCTCTAACTTAAAGGGATCGTCCGTCAGTCTAAAATGTACTTACTGCCAGTGTATGTTCTCTAACTTAGTTACAGGGATCGTCTGTCAGTCCAAAGTGTACTTACTGCCAGTGTATGTAAGGTTACTATGTACACAGTGTATTTTGTTGTCAGGGCAGGTCGAACTCGAAATGATGTCATGTAATGATTATTTATGCGCTCTCATTCACAACTTTAAGTTTGTTTACATGTGATGTCATAGTAAGTTTAAAGCGCCCATATCATAAGTGTATGTAAGGTTACTATGTACACAGTGTATTTTGTTGTCAGGGCAGGTCAAACTCGAAATGATGTCATGTAATGATTATTCACGAGCTCTCATTTACAACTTTAAGTTTGTTTACATTTGATGTCATAGTAAATTTAAAGCGTCCATATCATAAGTTTTTAATTAAAAGTATGGTTTTGGCGTAATAACAAAATTGATAGTTGCAATAATAAACTGTTACAGAGTTGTGTATGTTTAAAGAGCAGAAGCTTCTGGACTGGTGGGTGAGGTTGTGTGTTGCAGGTTGTGAATAGATGTAAGTTAAACATTTTTTATTGGCCAATAAGTTTAGTTAGTTTATATCAGGGAAGAGATCGTGACATCGTGTTAATGACAAATTTGTTGTATATTACCCCATGGCTGAAATTTCTTACGACACAGTTTGTACCTGCGTCGTAAGAATTAGATATAGCATGTGAAATTTTACGGCAGAGTTTTTTATTAACATAAATGAAATTCATGAACATCTTACTCCTCTGATGCGATTCAAAGTTTTATTTTACACAAAAATGATTTTGAATTAGACCTACTCATAAATAAAATACAAATTAAACAACTACGAGACTAACGGCCGAATGAATTCAACATGCCTGTAGTACTGTACATAAACACGTACTGTAGGCTAGTACATAGGTCCTATGCATGATGTACGTACAGTGTACGTGAAAGTTTGATGTTGTTTCGAATGCAGGCTGTCAATTGTCAATGATGTTATTAGCTAGGATTCTACTTTCCTCCTGTATTGTGTAGATCGTGTATCTGTGAAGTGATCACAATCTGCAAGTCGAGTTACTATAAAGAAAGAAGTAGGCGTGTAGGCGTATATTATTGTTGACAATTGGTCAAAGTTCACTTAAACCTCATGAAAGTTTGGATACGATAAACAAAAGTATTTTCTAGTTAATTTTGACATTGTTAACCCAAATATTATGATTCAACAATCAAAATTATACAAGGAGTAGGTATGAACTTTTTCCTAATATTTTGTATGATATAGTCCGATTTTTAATGTTTTTGGTATTTTATGCGCAATTTTCATTCACTTTAGCGAGGCAGGCCTACACAAGTGTGTGTGTTAACAATTAAATTGCAAGCTTCGCTAGCGCGCAGTGCCCTGTACATTATGCAGTGCCCTGTACATTATGCAGTGCCCTGTACATTACGCAGTGCCCTGTACATTACGCAGTGCCCTGTACATTACGCAGTGCCCTGTACATTACGCAGTGCCCTGTACATTACGCAGTGCCCTGTACATTACGCAGTGCCCTGTACATTACGCAGTGCCCTGTACATTACGCGGTGCCCTGTACATTACGCAGTGCCCTGTACATTACGCAGTGCCCTGTACATTACGCGGTGCCCTGTACATTCGCGGTGCCCTGTACATTACGCAGTGCCCTGTACATTCGCGGTGCCCTGTACATTACGCAGTGCCCTGTACATTACGCGGTGCCCTGTACATTACGCGGTGCCCTGTACATTACGCAGTGCCCTGTACATTACGCAGTGCCCTGTACATTACGCAGTGCCCTGTACATTACGCAGTGCCCTGTACATTACGCGGTGCCCTGTACATTACGCAGTGCCCTGTACATTACGCAGTGCCCTGTACATTACGCAGTGCCCTGTACATTACGCGGTGCCCTGTACATTACGCAGTGCCCTGTACATTACGCAGTGCCCTGTACATTACGCAGTGCCCTGTACATTACGCGGTGCCCTGTACATTACGCAGTGCCCTGTACATTACGCGGTGCCCTGTACATTACGCAGTGCCCTGTACATTACGCAGTGCCCTGTACATTACGCAGTGCCCTGTACATTACGCAGTGCCCTGTACATTACGCAGTGCCCTGTACATTACGCAGTGCCCTGTACATTACGCAGTGCCCTGTACATGCGACAGCAAATTTACGACAGCAAATTTACAAGAAACGACAGCAAATTTACAAGAAACGACAGCAAATTTACAAGAAACGACAGCAAATTTACAAAATACAACAGCAAATTCCTGAAGGGTTACATATAGATCTAACGTTAAAATGCACTGTGGCATGCAATTTGCCGTGGAAAGCCCATGATGTAATCACTGTGCGCTCAATCTACGTTGCTATAAAAAAAAAAAAACTACTTTAAAAAATTAAAACAAAGATATTTTCTCATACTGTTACTACAATTAATCAAAATATTCGCCATACGGCGGATTTTAGTTAGCTCAATCCTGCTTGTCAAAAACCACAATCATTTCTGAGATATTAGCCCTGTCTAAACTTTCTGCTTCGCTGATTCAATGAAAGGATCTATTGTTAACCAGCTTCATCACACAAGTGCAGTGTATTTGCTAGTGGAGCAGAAATCTTATGGAGCAACAATAGTTGGCTGTTTATTGGCATTTAGAGTTAAATGATTGTCTGGAGTGGGCATGCACGACTACCTTAATTGATGCAGTTAAGTTGTAGATATATTTTTAGCACAGCCTATCGGCCTTTGTGCCCCATGTGCTTTAAAGTGATGCATATAATGTCTAATAGTTTTTTTATGGGGCTTATAAGTATTAACTTAATTTTGATTTTTTTTTTTTACTAAAGTTTTATTTCTCATCATAGATATATTAGGAAGCCTAATTATTTCTCCTTTAACCCTTACTCACCCAGCGTTAGTCACGGTGACCGTGACAGTTACGATCCCTTTTTCAAAATTGTTTTTGAGTACCTTCCCAAAATCTTATAGAGCTGCAAATAAGTTCATTCAAACCAGATTGAATAGATCTTTCATAATATGGTTATTTTGTTGGGGGGTTAGATTGAAAGTTTTTGAGTAAAATCGTTACAAAAAAGTGCATTTTTTTAAAAACAGCGTTTTTTTTTTTTTTTTAAAGACTAATGTCATAATGAATATTTTTTCAATTTTTTTTTCTTCAGGTAAAGCGTAAAGATAGTTTTAATTTTTGGTTGCTGCACGATTTTTACTTGTACTTGGTCAATGTTTGTGGTTTTTTGGAGAAATATGCCAAAATTTGTGATTTTGGGCCATTTTTGACCTTTTTTGATCAAAACATAAAAAATGGCCCAAATATTGTATTGGAATTTTTTAAATCTCTACGGGTAGAGGAGAAATAGATTGTTCAGATGAAGTATTACAATAACAGATGCACCCCCTCTTTGATGATGACGTCAATTTGCACATTCAACAACACAAAATGGCGAGATACAACGTTGAACGTGCCTTCCAACTCCTATGTTTTCTTCAGAATAATGATGATTCAGAGGGGTCGGAAGGTACTTCTGATGAAGAAGATGTACCAGAACTCGATGAGATTGAGGAAGAGGAGAATATAGAGCCTGCTGAGATGGAAAGCGATCTGTTCCAAATTCCGGAGTTGGTGAGTGTTTTCTTCCAAAAATAGCAAAAGTACTACATTGTAAATGTGTAGTAATAAAATAGGGCTTATAGAATTCTAATGATAAATTAGCGGGGATTTTTTGCTTGTTACGATAAACAAGTAAAAGGGACACTAAAATCACATATATAAAAAAAGGATTTAGGTCCTTTCTATAATAGCCCGGATGAAACAAATGAAAGCTGAATCCCAATAATAACATTTCTAAATGGACTGAAATATATGCATTTCCCAATGGCAAAATTGTAAATTTAGGCCTACTGAAATATGTGTATTCCCTATTTCACAAAATCCAAGTTCCATTATTTCAGGGGCCGAAATCACAATTTTATGGGGGAAAGTGGAGTAGGGGTCCCATGTTAGGGCAAAATACACATGTTGGGGAAGCTCCAGGCCCATTTAGAGGAAAATGCTTGTATATAGGCCTAGTATCGGTACATTATTTTGATGCTTCATTGTTTGGGACCATGATCCTTTTCCCCTCCCCCCTGGCTATGCCACTGTTGTGGTGATTACTAGATTGATAAAACAAACATTTTGGACCCCTGTATGTACCCCCGGGCTTCCTGGCTGTAAAAGTCTGTCCCCACGGTTACCACAAAATTGTGGGGCAGGTTAGAAACCACAATAACATGTTATGCGATAACATGTTATGCGTATGCTTGAAGAGGACGAGCCGCCCGCTACTCCCCAACCCAAGAGGAAGAGGGACAGACCGTTGAAGATGAGCCCGGCCCCTCTTCCAGGCCTTCCGCTGCAGTCTCGCCACCATCACCACTCAAAGAAAATCCGACTGCAGCGGAAAAGCTGCCTTCAAAACCAGGGAGGAAGAGCGGAACGCGGCTGCGGGAGATACAATGGTCGAAGGTCATCCCTGCAGCCGATAAAGACTATCATCTGTGGGAAGTACTGATGGAGAGTGACCGGGATCGACACGAGGTTTTCGGTAACTGGTTATGGGAAGACCAAACTAAAGTAAGTTGAATAAATATAGTTGTAATTTTTTTTTTTTTCCTATTCTAATTGTAGCAACAAGGTATAGCAGAAGACTTTACAAATTTGGACCTTTTCGGCAAACATTTCTTATGAATTCCATGTGGAATGAACAGAAGTAAGTGTCTAATAGATAATCAGCATAGTCTATCAACATAAAAGTAGCTGTGAAGCTTGTAATGGCTGAAATTGGGTCAGAAATAAACAAAAAACAGTTTTGTGCATATAAATGAGGTAAATGACCTAATTTGCATATCATTTGCATAATTTTTTATTTTATTTTTTGCAAATGATGTAAACATCTTGTTTTTCTGCATTCTATTAGTTTTGGACATCATAGAAGGGGAAAATGCATTTTTTTGGAAAATTTAGTGCCATACACTATTAGATAAATTATTCACAGAATCGGGGAATAATTTTTAGGTCAAAAATGTACCAAATTTTTCATATTTGTGTCATTTTTTTTTTTTTGATTCCTAAAAATCCATGAATAGTATCAAATGAAAGGTCTTTCCAAGGACGATTCAGAAAATCTATCCATATTTTTTTGCTATTTAGCCACAAGGCACAAGCGCGTCATAAAGATAGCATGTTTGGAGACCTAATATGCTAATTTAATGACATAATTTGCATATTTGAGTTTGGAAATATGCACATTTTTGGAAAGTTCAGCATATTAGCTTTCATAAAAGTCTAACTTGTTTTGGTACAAATGGAACAGAAAGTGCTGAAAAAATCCTCTTTCCAAAAATTTCAGAAATAGCTTATTCTTTTTTTTTAACCTTGGGAGAGTAAGGGTTAAGACATTTGTATCGGTACATTACTGCTGTAGCTCACGCAAAGGAAAGTTTGGGTAAATATTTTCTCAATTTTTAGTACAATTAGGTGATTGTATTTATGTGTTAAGTGTTAAATCTTTATGATGTTATATTTTGATAAAACTAGATTTTGGTCTATAAAATAATTAAAAAACTTGACCTTAACTTTTCTGGCTGTAAAGTAGCCAGGACACCCCAGGGAGCTGGAAGGTAGCCGGAACCTCCTAGAGAGCTGGGAGGTAGCCAAGACACCCCATGGAGCTGGAAGTAGCCGGGACACCCCAGGGAGCTGGGAGGTACTTGGGACACCCCAGGGATCTGGGAGGTAGCTGGGACCCTTGGGAGCTGGGACACCCCAGGGAGATAAAAGAAAGAAATACAGGTGCTGAGTCATTAGGTAATAAAGATTAATTTAAATAAGATACTATCAAACAAAAGGATTAGGAAGATTATTCCACTTTTTTCTTGTTCATATTTTTCAGTATCAAATTACCCATAAAGTACTGTATAGCACAATAGACTATATTAAAAATGATTGGTGATTTCCTATGCATTGGCTTGATATATTTTACATTTATGGCTTGATTTAAAAGAAATGAATGTGTTCCTCTTCAGCATTTACTGTGCATCTTAACTGTATAGTTTGTACCAGAAGTTTTTGTTAACACAATACGATTTATTTTCAGACAGATAAACAACTTTTAATCCTGTTAAGAAATTACATTAAGAATGTCTTATAGAATACTGGGGATGATATCTGTGAAAAAGTAAGTGTAATTAAACTTTAGTTCTATAACACTGGTAAAAGCTTTCGAAATAAGGGTAGGTTCCAAAAGAAAAATGAGTCACACGGATAGCTATAGGTTATAATCTAGAAATATATTGCAGAATATGCTGGTTCAAGGTACAGCAGGATACACACAGGAAAATTATTTACAAAAGATGAAGTTACGGGTTTCAGCGTCTGGAATACAACTTAACTAGATCTAGGTCTGAACTCCCACTGACTAATCTTTAAGAGAGAAAAGATCCGATTCTAATTATTTTCTTACTTTGAGGAATCGGTTACCAGGAAAATATTACAGGAAATGCATGTGGTTCAAAGAATCAAATAAACTTATATGATTGAAAGTAATAGTATTTAAAAAGCACATTTAACCAGAAAAAAACCTTGCTCATATGTTAGTCCCATTCATGAAATTTGTTTGTAAAAAAGGCAGCCTTCCATCTGTCCATGACAATTGCATGGCCTCCTAGCAAGGTCACTGGGTAAATTTCTTTGAATTTTTTTTTTGGAGAGACTATGACATCACAATGGCATCTCATTCTGAATTAAAAAAGATTTGTAAATGACAGGAAGTACCCATGTTATAGTTCCATGATTGTGCTTTGTGGAATACAAATGTTTTTGTATGAGTGAGGTATCACAGTGCATCATCTTTAGATACAAATTTCTTCATAACAGATAGCTTAAATCTGCTTACTTGTTGATGTGGCTTTAATCTTAGGAATTAACCCCATTGTTCATCCATATCACTGGTTTGTTTCTAAGAAAGTAAATACCTTTTAACCTAAGGAAAATCTTGTACTTATCACTGTCTTTAATTTCAACGCATAACATAATTATCTGTGGCTCCCCGATAAACCAAAACATGTACACAGGAGACGTCCAAGCTCTGTATATTTCTTGATTTTCTTTATTACCCTCCCCCCCCCCCCTTCCCAGAAAAGGATACCACATATTATTTTAAGCTGAAGTGTTTGTTATAATCTTCCCACTCCTTCAGTTCCCATCCTCTCATTTAAGGACTATCTGGAAACCTTCCATCGTTTACAATTTCCCTGAAATTATCTTATGTGTTCTTTTATGGAACAGCAGTTTCACTGTGGGATAAGGTGCCATCTCTGGATAAACTAAGTGGTTTACTTAATTATCCACGGGTGTCAGTCACCATATTTCAGTGTAATACTCTTGTTTTAAGACTTATTGCCATACCCAAATAGAGGGCATTCATTGGTTAAAAGGTAAATGTGATTGATTTAGCTCTGTGATTGGTCAAAAGAAGTTGTGATGCTGGTGATTGGTTAATTGTTTGGTGATAGGGTTAGTTTGTTTCATCTTTGATCGTAGATGGGGTCAAGATATATAAATATCCATCTCCTTAAAATAAAAATCTTAACCTAAGAGTTTTCAGTTTGATTTAAGACATCTTAAAGACTGACTTCAGACATCATCTTAAAGAGTTGGACTTTAAACATCTTAAAGAGTTGGACTTTAGACATCTTAAAGAGTTGGACTTTAGACATCTTAAAGAGTTGGACTTTAGACATCTTAAAGAGTGACTTTATATATCATCTTATAGAGTTGGACTTAAGACATAAAGAGTTGGACTCTAGACATCTTAAAGAGTGACTTTAAATATCTTAAAGAGTTGGACTTTATATATACATCATCTTAAAGAGTTGGATTTTAGACATCTTAAAGAGTTGGACTTTAGACATAAAGAGTTGGACTTTAGACATAAAGAGTTGGACTTTAGACATCTTAAAGAGTTGGAATTTAGACATCTTAAAGAGTTGGAATTTAGACATCTTAAAGAGTTGGAATTTAGACATCTTAAAGAGTTGGAATTTAGACATCTTAAAGAGTTGGAATTTAGACATCTTAAAGAGTTGGAATTTAGACATCTTAAAGAGTTGGAATTTAGACATCTTAAAGAGTTGGAATTTAGACATTTTAAAGGGCTGGACTTTTGACATCTTAAAGAGTTTGCTTTTATACATCATCAGTTGCTTTTTCTCTACATCATCATCAATACATCATTGTTATCAATAGAACATCTTGCGTCAATTTATATTTAGAAACATCTTTGAATTCCTGTGTTTATCTCAATACAAAAGAATATTTATTTGAGCATCATAATTCTGACTTGTATTATTTTTCAACCCCAGTCTATTATCAAGCAATCATTGGTATGATACAGTGACCATTTTTTAGTTAAGTTTTCAATAGTAAAATTTTTTGATTTGGTTAATCATACATATAAGATTATTTTATTAACCTTTCTCTAACTTCTTATATGATTTGTTTCATGATTAAACAGAAGATATGCTTTCTTCAGAAATCCATGAACAAATTCAGCATAAGATTGACAAGTATTCCATAAAGAATTTTGTATATATATGTATGTATATATATATGTATGTATATATATATATATATATATATATATATATATATATATATTTATATATTTATATATATCTATATTATATTTATATTATATTTATATATGTATTTATATATATAAATTCATATATAAATTCATATATATATATTTATATATATATATATATTTATATATATATATATATATATATATATATATATATATATATATTTATATATATTTATATATATATATATATTAAAGCCTAACATGTATCTGGTTGCTTAGTATTTTTGGAGATATTTTGAAATAATAGTCATTTTGCAAGAATGAAAATGGTATAAATGAAACTCTTAAGGTCATTCAAGGCATCCTTCCTTTGTGTCACTCTTTACAAAATGTGTTTTCAGAGCATGAGGGAATAGCGGTTTGTTTGTACCACAGTTGAGTGAATGTTTTATCTCACTCAATGACTACTTGGAATATGGGCTTGTCAAGGAGACCACATTATCCTCAGAGAATTCATTGTAAATAATTTATGTTCAATCTGAAGGAGATTAATGAAAGTGTTTTGTGAAACTTGGGATGGGTAAGGGCTAGAGCTGTGAACGTTTAGGGATTTTAGTAAACGTGTACACGCCAAAAAAAGCGATCGTGTACACGAGTTTAGTACCATCATTTTCGGAAATACACCAAAATTGCTCCAAAACTACAAGGCGAAGTAAAAAAAAATCGTGTAACCAGTATGGCAGAAGTACTGACTGCATTGCCCAAATAGACGCTGAGTTTTGCTTTCCAAATCATAAAAAGCTTACTTCTACAGTATAAATTATCATTTTTGTGGAAAGTATGCATGGAAATTCAGTTAAGAAAGAACAGATAACTTCCTTTCAATGTCATTTAAACTCAACATAGCGTAACTTTTTGTCCTATTCGCTACGGCTTTCAAAGTTCTGTAAAAATCTTGCATACCGAGGCCTATGATATACCTCGCCGTAAAATATTTAAAACTACGCCACCACCACCAACATTTTAAAACTACGCCACCACCACCAGGAACTTCTGAAATATCAGTCCTTTCGAAAAAAATGGCCGCCATCTTTGCGAAGCATGCAGAATTTCAGCTCTCTTAAAACCATTTTATGTTTATTTATTATGCAATATTTTTTCTTTCTTGCAAAATTTATTTGACTTATCAGGTAATATTTACATGTAAATGTACTGGTTGTCACGATTCAAGTGTTTTTTGGTCGATAAAACGGGCCTTGATTGGTGGAATTTCAAGCCTCATGGCCTAACGTTAGGCCTATTGTTAATTTCACTGTTTACTGCTGCACATTCGCGGTGCATTTTACAAGTTAGATTACTCAGATTACGGCGAAATTAAAGTGCATAATATTCCCATTCATTGGTGATTACTGCGCATTTGTGATTCGCACATTTAAAAAAGATTATGCTAATCGGGTTTACAGTTTGTAAAAAGTCATCATTGATTGGAATTTTGTCAGCCGAATGTGTATGTGATTTGAATCATGAATATTGATTTTCAACGGCAAGACATTAGGATGTATGAAAAACGATTACTCGCAATGAAGTATTTAGTAAACGTTTACAAGATTGGCGAGCGTGTAGCGTGTACACGCTAAACGGTCACAGCTGTAGTAAGGGCGGTTTTAAAATATTACCTGGAATTAGGATAGGTATATTTTGTATCAAATACTAGTGTTTGGTATTTTTTTTTTTTTAAGGAGACAACTGTCTCCTGTGTGGGTTTAGATTGACCACAATTTTTTTTTAGTTTTCTTTAAATTACAAGGAGACAGACTGCCTCTGGCAGTACCTGTGCTTTGTTAAATTTGAGTGACAGCCACCAAAATCTTTACTTGAAAAATGAGGTCATTTCTGCATGATATCACCTCTGCTCAATCATAGTCCTTATCAGTATGCATAAATCATTACTAAGGGCCCAATGACCAATGGGATATCTAGATGGTGTTGTGAAATGCCAGGTTTAAAAGTACAGCCATATCTTACAGTAATGTCAACAAGTATTAATTATATTATTAGCAATATGCCTAAATTTTCTAGATTAAAGTAAACTTTCTACTACTGAGTGTATAACAGTGTCTTAACCATGAAAATTTGGCAGAAAGAAACAATGATCTACATTCTCAATGAACAATAGGCCTACTTCATTCTAGGCTTAAATTTGTTCTGGTATACTTTGTTTATTAAAAGACTTGTGTTCCAGCAAGTTATGCGTTTCAAACTTTAACACTTCAAAACATTCAGTCTTTCAGCATAAAAAATGGTAATGCAGCTATCTCTTTGTAAAGATGCAAGATGGTCATCGTTACTGATTAACACTGCATTTTCAGTATACAAATGAATAAAGGAAGGAATGTCCATCATTATAGTAGCCTTTGTGGCAACAACTTAAGCTTTATTGGAAGAATGTAAGCTATAAATTGTGAAAATAGCACTTCATCAAAATCAATTAAAAATTCACAATTTTCGGCCGCCAACTCCTGGTCCATTGAAGCTTTATTTACTTAGTTTTCTTTGGCCAGTTGTATGTATTGATGTTCACAGTACTTCTTCAAAGTTGGAAGTTGATCTCATTTCTCCATCTCCTGAAAGTTGAATTTGTTTGAAACAATGCTGACAAATTGACAACCTTTAAACACAACCTACACAGAAACCACAATTTTTGTATGTTTACCATTCAAACAGGTATTTGAAAACTTTTGTACATCATGGGACAACTCGGTAATAGTTTTTATATCATAATTTGTAGTAGTGCTGAATTTACGCACATTGAGAAAAACCAGACAAATACTGCAAAACCACAACTAAATAGTTTTTTTTTATAGTTTTTTATAAATATTTTCCCAGCGCCTTGCTTTAGTTAGTATGGGTACCAATCAATAGTAAAATCCACAGGTTGAAAATTCACCCATCACTATTTTGAATTCTGCAAAAATTGATGTGGTCGTTCTTTGTTTAGTAAGGGTGATTTCGAACACAAAAGCTATTATGGAGAGAAATTAGTCTGTGCAGAGAGTGTGTTTCTGTCTCCTTGTGAGTAGTGAATTCCAGCAATGAAAGATGGCAAACATTCCTTTTGAGAATTGAGACATTGATATAATTTACAATTGGGCTAAATGTGGGAAGGAAGGATAATTGTTGTTACTATGATTGTTGTAAACCAACAATTATTCATGAATAAATTTGGCAATGGGCAAAGAAAGTCCTAAAATAGTCTTAAGTTAAGAAAATTAAAATATTACTATTATGTTATGTATTTTGTAATATTGTATTTTGTGATATAAATTTGTGATATAAATTTGTGATATATATATATATATATATATATATATATATGTATATATATATATATATATATATATATATATGTATATATATATATATATATATATATATATATATATATATATATATATATATATATATATATATATATATATATATATATATATATATATATATATATATATATATATATATATATATATATATATATATATATATATATATATATATATATATATATATATATATATATATATATATATATATATATATATATATATATATATATATATATACATATATACATATATACTATATTCTCTTATTTCTCTTTAATAAGCACTCAAGCTTTTGAAAATATATATATATGATAAACATATGTATATATATATATATATGATATACATATGTATATATATATATATATATATATATATGATGTATGTATAATATCAAAGAACATACTTTTGTCAAAGATGCTAACTGTCTCCTCCCACGAAACCCCTTTTTTAGACATGTGGTTTACAAAACAAGAACATGTTTAAAAACTGGGTTCTAACCAGAAAACCACTACATTTTCCTGGTAAATCTTTCACAAATACCCTTGAAACCCTTGTAGTTGAGGGGTCCTTGTCTGGACTCCCTCTCCCCTCCCCCACCATTTTATTGTGTCAACAGATTTTATACTGTCAACAGATTTTATACTGTTAACAGATTTTCCTCTCTTGTCTTGCTAAAGCTTTCGACACTACTTGGAAATACGGCATTATCCGCAAACTTTACAATCTTCCGGCTCACCATTTGTGCCAAGCTTGACTACGGCAATATTGTCTCCTGTGTCGCTCACAACTCATACCTCAACCACATCAACACCATCCAAAATGAAGCCCTCTGGCTTTGTCTAGGTGCCTACAGGATCTCCCCAATCACCAGCCTTCATGTTGAAGCCAACGAACCCCCCTTTCTACTTAGATGTAGAAAGCTTAGTCTCTCCTATGCTTTGAGAGTCCTCACCAACACCCAGAACACTGTTTACAACCTCATTAGGTACCCAAATTTCTCCACCCTCTTTTATAGGACTAAAACCCTATCCCCTCCCTTTAGCTTATGCATTAAATCAGACTTCCATCTCGGCATCAACCCCGCCACTCTCGGCACCTTCTCCTGGCCCACTTTTCTTCCTTGGGCCATGCCCCTCCCTTCTATCTACCTGGGCCTCTCCACTCATCACAAAACCCAAACCCACCCAAACCTCTTTATCAATCTCCACAAACAAATCAAAGACCAACTCTCAAACCACACCTCCATCTATACTGATGGCTCCAAGGAAGGCAACAAGACAGCTGCTGCTGCCGTCATCCAAGACATCACCCTCAGTAGCAGACTTCCCAACTACTCGTCCATCTTTTCAGCCGAGGCAAAGGCCATCCTCCTCACCCTCAACTTTATTGAGTACTCTCCGCTCTGCCACTTTGCCATTTTCTCCGACTCCAAGGCTGTTCCTACATCTTACTCAATATTAAATAGGATAACTTCACATCCCACCTCCTCTGGAAACTTCTTTCGCCCACCCTCTGCAGGAAAAGTATTCTTTTCTTCTGGATACCCAGCCATGTTGGCATCCCTGGCAATGACAGGGCTGATGCAGCCACTAAGCTTGCCTCAACCTCCTCCTACCCCTTTGTAATGTAATGAAGTGTGAGACAGGATGGCATGTTGTCTGTATTTCAGGTGGGATGGGACAGTGGGATAGCATGTGGGATAGGATGGAATGGCCTTTAAGACGGTGGGATGACATGTGGGACGGTAGGATGGTACAGGGAGGGATGGCATGCAGTACCAGGTGGCATGCTATATGGGACAGGGAGGAATGGCATGTGGGACAGGGTGATATGGGACAAGGTGGCATGGTATATGGTGGGATTTCATCTTGATTGCAGGTGTGATGGCATACGGGTCATGTTGTGTATTGTATCTGGATTTCATGTATGATTTCCTGTAGGGAGGGATATAGGATGGGACATGCAGAACAGGGCGGGATGGCAGTTGTGACAAGAGAGTGGAAAGCATGTTATTAGCGGTGAGGTGATTTGTATCGTTTGCGATGTCTGGTACTCTTATTCCATTTTATATCTTATTTTTCATCTTTAATTTTCTCTCCTTCCTACCCATCTTCCCACAACCTCTGTCCTAATTCTTGCACCATAGATTTGTAACATTCTCTTGGCTCATTTGACTCTTGGTTGTGCCAGTGCTGTTAAACATAAACAAACAATCATTTGAAGAGTTTTGTAAACATTTGGATTTTAGTTCTGCATGCATGGCTTGATAATATTTTTTATTTCTTTGACCTTTGATCAAAACACTTTACCCTAGAGTACAACAAGGAGAGGTGGTAGAGAACAACGATCACTTAATTTTACAAATGCTATATTAGCTGTAAAACACCATTGGTAAGACTTACTGGTATGTCATACAAATTTGCTGTTCATAAAAGTTTTTTGAGTAAAGTATGTACCTTTTTTGGTCCTAGAGAAGTTAATGCTGCTGTCATACTGTATGAATATCATTAAGACTCAAAACAGCTATTTACAATGTTGTGTAAATATTTCATCTGCTTTGCAGAGAATTTCACAGAATGTGCTGTCCAGCAGATCAACAATTTGCAATTTATATAAAGGTTGTAATTAGCACAAATTTTGATGTATGACTAAGCGTACAACTCAAATGATATTCTTCTTTAATTTTCCATCCTAAATCTTAGTAACTAAATTCTTTTTTCTAATATAATCTTATTGGGGGCTTGGTCAGAATAAACCTTTCTGGGTTAAATGATTGACAGCTTGTTTGAACTGATCACCGCACGAATTTAGCTAGCAACAAAATCTGCGTAGCTACTGTAAGTGGGGGCAAACATCCTACTCGGTACTGGTAGAGTACAGCTTGCTATCGGCGCACGCTCATGTAGTCAATGCAACTTACTGTACAAAACAAATTTCTGCACACACAGACTGAGTGACGGCAAAATGGTGAACAAAAATTGTGCTTACTGTTGCGGACTTTGTCAATCTGATTGTTGTTACCCAGAACAGTTAGCAAACTGAATTTTGTTTATCATATTTGCTAAAAACTCCAAAAATCCGGAGAAGTGCCATAAATAAATCAAAGCTTGCGGCAGGCCTCGTGAACATTTAAATGTCAATACATTGGTAATGCACGATTGCAGACTTGAGGTTTGTTTGCCCCTCATAATTACTGCATTGCTATGGTGGGCGTGGCCTATTTGGAAACCTGAAAAGGTTAATTGGCTGCATTACTTTAAAATAATTTTTATTACATTTAACATGCAGTCTTTACAAAGGAAATTATCAAGGTCTCCCTGTAGTACATCATCACCAATTTTGCATATAATATGCAAATTTATGGCTGAGATTTAAAAATGCTGTAAAATACTTACTGCTAATTTTGCCTCTACAAGTCCCATGTACCTTTTAAAGGAATATTCCCATGGATTTTTTTTTCTTTCTATATGATAAAGAAATTTTTTAGAAACAAAGTGGTAAAAAAACTATGTTAATATCTTATTCGGTTTAAAAGTTACAAAATTTTAAAGTAATTTTGAATTTGGGCAAAAGTGGCTGATTGGCAACATCTGTGATGTCATAGAGACAATTTCAACAAAACCTTGTATTTCTTTAAAAATGATTTTGATTTTTTTTTATTATTGTAAATGTGATGGTACACTAAGATAAAAACCAATGTTTTCTTGTCAAGTATATACCCCACCTTATCTTTATTATGAAACAAAAATGCTGTTCTATAATGTAAAAAAAGTGTGATAAGATTGATAAGAAATACATAAGAACTGTGCTGGAATACCCTTGATGACAAGCTGAAGGACATATACTGTATGAGTTGTTTTTAAGAACATTTTTTACTGTATGAGGTGTTAAAAGAACATTTTTCTACTCTTGAAATTGTTATAACTTCTAAGCGGAATAAGACATTAAAATAGTTTTTTCACCACTTTGTTTCTACAAATTTTCTGTATCATATATGAAATACTGAAAAATCTATGTGAATATTTCTTTAATTGTTATAACTTTTAAACGGAATAAGATATTAACATACTTTTTTGCCACTTTGTTTCTACAAATTTCTCTTATCATATATGAAAAAATGAAAATCTATAGGAATATTCCTTTCTTATAACTTCTAAACGGAATAAGATATTAACATAGTTTTTTCACCACTTTGTTTCACAAATTTTCTCTTATATATGAAAAAATGAAAATCCATTGGAATAATTCTTTAAGTAAAGCCAATCTCTTTTGAAATGAGATTGGAAACTACATCATACTATACATCAATCTAATTTAAGGCTAAATTTGTTGAATGAATATTGATTAAGCATATTTTAATTCTTACTCTTTCGTTTTGCTTTATTCACAGATCAATAACTGCAAAGAATCTGGAGAGCTATGGCTTTTGCTGCCACAAACTCATCGTACCACCAGATATTGAGGCGTGCTTCTAACCCACAGAATTTAAGAGAGGAATGCCCAGAAAATCCTGATTTATACCCAAGCTATGTTAGAACTGTATCAAACCAATCACAACATGATTCAACTTCACCATTAAATTCACAGCCACCTACTTTTCATTGCAACCAGAACTCGGAAGAAATTGTTGCGTGTACACACAACGATGACTGGAGGACTCAATTTGATTTGGAAAGAATAGATAATAGTGACTCGTATCATAGGTACAAAAATGAGGAGGATCACATTTCACCAGGTACCTCTGACAGTTTCTACCATCATGAAAGTCAATTTGATAGACTGCGACATCAGTTTGGATCACCAGTAGGTCAGGTGCCTGATATGAGTCGTTGTTCATCAGGACGATCCCCTCATTCTCCATCAGACAAATCAGCACCTATTAGTCCTATGATGTTGCACAGATTGCCGTCATGTGCTTGTACTGCATCACATTCAAATTATCCTAGTCATTCAACCCAAGCCCCACAAATTATTATACTACCAGAAAGTCTTAAAGATGCAACTGTCGCTCTCATCCCAAACAGTTGTGTACATTCTAGAGTGCCACAAGTGTTTCGTGTGTCGCCATCGCATCGATGTGTATCAGACGGTTTTTGTACTAAAACCAGGAACTTTCATGAGTCGCATAAAGTCCATTATTCTCAACATGAATACCACAAACCAAACGCTTCAGAGGATTATTTAGTCAGACCAAATTATTATTCAGGAAAGAACCATGAGATTTCTGAAGGACAGTGTAATTGTTATGAGCATCTTGTAGGTCGAAGTAATGCTTCAACTTCATGGGGGAAGCCTGTTGGGGAAACCCACTGCATAGGGGCAGGTACTTCTTATAAAGGAAGATCTCATTATATACCTTTCATATCCGATTATGAAGAAAGTGAAAGTTTACAGGATGTTTCATCCGCGGCAGCATATTCACCACCCCATTCTGAAATTGAAATGTCGCTTCCGTTGTCTCGGAACACCATATCTTTGCTGCTAGACAAGGGTAAGGCAGAAGTTATTTTGCAATTGATAGAACATCCCCTCCATGATAAAAAGAGTCCAGACTACTTGTTAGCAATTGAAACAATTAAAAACGTCTTGGAGGTTGTAAGAAATGAGTACAGTGTAGTTCTTTCATCGGGTGATGCTACAGAAAACACCTTATCTAAACTATCTACCTTGATGTCTATCTTGCTGTCAGAAACGGATAATGAAACAACACCAAATGTTTCTCCTGGTATAAAGGGGGAAGGAACGTCTGAATCCAAGACTGAAGAAGTTGCATCTCATGAAAGTTGTCGTAACTTTGTAAATATTTCTACCTTTGACCATGATTCTTGCCAGGAAAACGAACATTTCCAAAGTACAGAAGGCTCTGAAGAGAATGGCAAAAAAACCTCACGATTGTCATTCTCAATAAGAAGGATAGTGGTTACCTTTGAAGAAGAGAAACATTAGATCCTTCTTTAATAGTGAAAACTTAATGATTGGAAACAGCAGCAGACAGATAGCACAGCAAGAGACACTCCGAACAAAAGTGATCAATCAGAATTTCCAGGTGTCTCCGATCCGTCAGTTTCTACGAAAAGGCACATCCAACATAAATACAAGAGACCACTACAACAGCTGTCAAATTATCTTGAGTCATCATCCAATGGAATCAACCGGTCAGATGTATTTAAGATAGGAAAATTACCCAAGGAGGGTGAAATAGTTCTATTTCAAGAAACATCTTCAGATGAAATTTCTGCTGATGAGGAACAGCTCAGGGACGAACTGTTATCGGAGTGTGATCTACCCAGAAGACAGAAGGGAGAGTCTCAGTCGGCAGAATTTCTGCCATTTCAGAAACCGAGTTGGTATCCTCATCAGAGGATGAATTATGCAAATTACATGACAAGAAACTCGAGCAAGAGGACATGTATTTATCAGCAGAGAGCACTCTTGACTTTGACCTACAAATTCAGCAGGAGAAAATTTCAGAAGATGTGTATAACAACAGTGAAAAACATTTCAAGAAGGATGAGCTTACATCAGAGGAATATACTACCCAAAACAATGGTGGAATAAGTTTATCAGAGAACGATATTTTTTCTTCTGATGAAAACATGAGGGCAGTAACTTAGTCCCGTTGAAAGGAATGTCTTCTACTGGTGGTGATGTACCTGTTGATAAGGAGCATTTGTATACCACTCCAGACAATTCCTCGAAGTTACAGGATTCAGAAACAGCTAGGCCACAAGTGGAAGCACTAAAGTTAGTGGTAAAGACAAAAAGGAAAAAAGCCACCAGAACCAAAAAAACAAAAAGTATTCCAAAGCAGGAGAAGCAACATTGTATTCCAAAACAGAAGAAGAAAGAATTGTCTGTTGAGAAGACAATCAGCAATAATGAGAAGCAAAAGAAGAAGTTGAAGAAGAAATTGAAGAAAAAACAGGTCACTGCACATGGTAACTTCAAGAAAATGTCAACTCTTAAAGTGGAAAGTGAGAAAGATGCATCACCAGTGGAAGTTTGTATAGGAGATTACCCAAATGCGACTTACAAATTACAGTCAGAGGAGTGCGTTTCACCATCACCTGTAGTTGCAGCACTTCAACCTGATGAGCTGGAGAGTTATCATCAAATGTGGTAGATACTCAGGCAAATTTATCACACCAGGAAGTCTTTGAGGCTAAACTTATTTCAAGCAAAATTCTGGGACAGGAAATGTCTGTTACAGATGACAGAAATGAAAAAGATGTCAAATTTGATATTCCAGAAGACGAAGCTTTAACAGATAATGTGTAGAAGATATGTTTTCAGAGAAGCAAGGAGATCAACTGCAAAATCTTTAGAAGTCAAATCTTGTGAAGAAAACATGACAATTGAAACTCCATCTGTATCTTTTGCCTCTTTTCAGGCAAATGTGTCATCAATTCTCAAAGAAAGTCTGCCAGACGAGTCTCTGGGATCTGAGACTGGTGATATTGTAGTAACGAGTGCATCCGGCCCTTCAGCACCGGAGAAGTTATTTTCAGAAAAGAGGACGAGAACAAAACTGCGAAGGTTGACAAGAAACATTCTTCTGCCCCCTGGACAGATAAGAAAGGTGATGTAGCTCAGCCCCCCTCTTGTAGACAAGTGAAGAAGAAATTGGCATATGGAGATTATATCAAGAACAGGAAACAAATGCATTCGACATCACTGCCTGAGACCAATCTAGTAATTGATCTTAAAAGACTGTCGCCATCCCCACCCTTGCCAGATGTTGCAGCAGACAGACCTCCCTCACCACCATCTCCATTTGCAGCAAGTTTATCTGACCCTAGATGGAAGCGGTCCCCTTCCCCAATGGAGATATGTGCGCCTGAAGAAGTTTGTGCTGATCACATTGAAAGAACCCATCTTATGCTGGAGCACATTCTTCTACCACAATGAACCTCAGTCTTCCACTAATGAACCTCCATCTGCCCCTTCAAAGAACCAAGAAGAGGCTCAGCCATCTCTGTGAATGTTCCTAAGCGTGAGCTTGGTAAAACTTTCATGGGAAACCATTACTTAATCGAAAGTTAGGTCATGATCCCTGGCCTCTTCCACTAGATGTTGAAGATGTTGACCTGCATCTTAAAGACCCAAGAGTGACTATGCTTTATATGTTCCCGCCCCAACTAGAAACACATTTAAATGTTTTACACTGGGAAGGGGATGTCATCGTTCCATTCTGCAAGGATGATTATTATATGGAAAGGAAGGCTGCAGATGTTGCTGAAGTAAATAATGAAGGTCTGAAAGAAACAATGGCAACTACCAACAAGAAGGTTGAAGAAGAAGTGAATGCAGAACCTACTGATGATCAGCAAAGAAAGAAAGGATTGAAAATCAAGGGAAAATCCTCCTCCAAACAAGTGAAGGAATGTTTTTTAGAAACTACAAACAGTAGCAGCAGCAGAATAAACAAAGCACCTGAAGAGGAAAGTGAAAATATAAGAAAATCTATGGAGGAAGATGTAAACATACTTTTATTTGAACAGTGCGAGATGGAAAATTCAGAATTTTCAGGGGTTGGACCAAGCTCCCAGAAAGAGACGTCATTGATCTGCTCGGAGGTAGAAGAGAATGGAAGGGGTACATCAGACCTACCCCCAGGGGAGGAGGTGAGTGCTCATAACATCGTGGAAGAAGAGATCAATTCTCCGACATCACTGAAGAGATCAAGTGTAGATGAGGTTGAAGGTGACAATACGCGGGTGGTGATGGAGAGTTGTGAACAGGAGTTTTCCGTAAAAGAATTTAAGCAGGAAAGATCAAATTTTCTTAATCTTGGCAGTGTTGTACCTTCATACACACAAATTAAAGGTAAAATGACAGTGAAGATAGAAACCGGCCCAACTTCAACTACAAGGTGCGTTAGGAGGAGGAGGTCGAAAGGTCAGGATTGGTTCTTACAGATGCGAAGGGGCTTAAATGAGAGTAATTATGGTGAAGGTTACAGGCATGGGATGGCAATGGAAGGAGCGACAGTGACCAGTCAAAACATTAAATCTATTGAAGATTTTGTGGCAGATATCAGGTCAGCTGTATGTTCAGAGTCAACATCCTATGAAAACAACGGTCCATCAGGAAGAGTGAAAACCAATGAAACCCCATCATCATTGGGGTCTGGAAGTGATGAAGACCAGAAGGAGATTGTTCTCACCTACAAGGAGGCTTTGGCGATACTGAAATTGATTAAAGTAGAAATACATCAGGATTTGAGTGAATTACCAGAAAATGTCCCAGAATTTTTGACGAGGAACAGGTAGGGAATCACCTGTCTAAGTTAGTTGATTTATACAGTGCCGTTGAGACAGGATTGATTGCCACCGAGAGGAAGTTGGAGACGACGGTAAATGGAAAAAAAGAAGCAGAATTAAAGGAATTTCTTGGGGACCACTACATATTCCTTACTGAATTGTGTATCTTGATTGAGTGGGTTGCTGGACCAGTACGATATAAAAAACAAAATCTCCCACATCTTGAGAAAGGTGCTTTCCAGAGATTGTATAAACCAACGAATATGCTTACAATGTTCAGATGGTTAAGGAATCGGTATGAGACCGATTCAATAAAGAATAACAGTCTGATTCAGTTGCTAGATGCAAAACGAGAAGCGTTCAGAGGCAAGAGGAAACGGGATGCGATTGAAGATGATGAATCAAAGAAAAAAGTTGAAGAGAAAAACTTCGCTGGCCATGATGATTCTGTTTTAAAGAAAAGAAAGCATTGTATCCTAGAGAAGTCGAAACCCAAAAACAAAGAAGTGAAGAAAATGATCAGAAGTGTAATAAAGAAGGAGGTACCAGAAGGTTTGAGCAGTTGTAAAATGATCAAAAGTTTAATCAAGAAAGAGAAACCAGAAATTGTCAAAGTTAAGACTCAATCAGCATCAAGGAAAGCAAGAACACAAAGAAGTCAAAGGTCTAAGGGTCGTTCTCGGAGTAGATCAAAAAGTTTTTCAAGATCAAAAAGTTGTTCTAGAAGTCGATCCAGGAGCTCTTCAAGAGAGAGTGCCAAAAGAGTCTGTCGAGAAAAGGTGATTCAGTTAAAGGATATTGGTAATGCTTCAATTTTGAAGAAAACAAAATCGAGATTCCCGTTAGAAAGCAGCAGTGTTTTGGTTGATCTCTGTGATCAGTTTGACGACATAAAGAAAAAATGTGTTGATGCAATTAAAGATAGGGGAAAAGAAAAAGCCAGCAAGATCATAGAAGAATTGCCAGCGATGAGTGAGAAGGCCCACTGCATGCTAGATCTACAACAGAGTCTAATGAAAGCAAATCCATTGACAAGCAAATTACATAAAGAATCTAGTGAAGGGTTGTACTACATTATACTTGAAATTGACTTACTTTTTACGTGTCTTCAGGGCTTAGCGGACAGGTCGAAAGAAAAAGAGGCCAAAAACAAGTTGCGGAAAATTTCAAAAAAACCCATCAACAAGCCACCATACGAGGAGGAGCTGCGCATGATTTTGTCTATTCGAAGAGATTATACAGGAAGTCGACTGTGGAGCCAGATGAGACCTGACATAGACAACAGATTGAAATATCTTCAAAATAAATGTCGAAAGAAGAATATAACTATGGGTTCATTTCCTCAAAGGTCGCAGCATTCCTATCTGAGCAGTGGTGGATTGTGCCCAACTGGTATGGTGAACATGCCCTCCCACCCTGCTCAAAGTATTCCGTCATTATTTAATGTTTTGCCTAGATCTCAGCCAGTCAAGATGGTACCAGATCCTAGTAACCCAGGGAATTATGTTCCCTTGTTGCCAACTTTGGAAAACCCCACTGATCCTGGTCTTATTCAACAAGGGGTATATTGTCCTCAGTTAAACTATCAACATTCATATAACCAATCAATTACTACCCCCGTGGCGATTCCTGCAGGACACCATTCAGTTATTCCAGAAAACCAGACCTATGGATCTGATAGAAGGCAACACCTCCACTGGGGCGGCCATTACCAAGACCAGAATGACAATGAAGTATATGTGGATGGCAGATGGACTCACATCAACTCCTGGGTGATCTGAATGAGTGCAAGTCAAGGACCATGTAGGTAAGTAAAATGCATTTCCTCATGTTATATTAAAAAGAGCAAAGAATTTCCACAGTATAAGCAACTTCTCAATTTTGGAAAATCACATATTCAGTTATGATTTTTCAAAGCCACTGGATTTTCCAACAATATATGCTATAAATTTGTGATTTATTTAAGGGCAGGCAGCTGAAATGTGTGCTTATCTTCAACTTTCTTTCTGAAATGCAAGTCAGAGAAAATCATGGGAGATTTTTCCCCTTAATAAGTTCAATTTAGGAATGGCTGAGTTTAAAAAAAAAACCCAACGTTTTGTCCAAATTAGTTGCTTTCCTTCGAAGAATTGTGACCGGAGGATGAAAAACCAGTGAATGAAACAAGTCTTCTCAATTCATTCATCAAAACTCAGAAAATATGTAGGTAAAATGGCAAACTTAATTAGTTTTTATTGTTTCATTCTAAAATTTATTTTCTTTTCAAGCAATTTAAGTTGAGTGGTCAAAATTTGTATCTTTTATTTTAAGGATCTAAACGACAAACATTACTCAAAAAAATTGCTTTAATATATTGTCCTGTTCAGGAATGTTGAAGGTGTAACCAGAGTTTGTTTGAAAATGCCTGGCATAGAAAATATTTTGTGCGTAAAAATTTCCAATTTCAATTATCTTTTCAAGCAGTTACATTTAGTGGTAAAAAGAAATCACTTGGTTTAACATGCCAAGAATGTTTCGAGGTTCAATTCTGATACTCCAAGGATTGGCAAATTTATACCCGTACAAAATTAAAATGCCAGCACGGCTATTGCACCACCAGTTTCGTTGTAGAATTCTCAAACAATATGAATTTCCTCTCTTCCAACCATATACTTTCATCTTTATTGGTGAGCATACGAAGCATATTGGGAACCTATGTAATATGGCGATTTTGTCCGTCTGTCCTTGGCTTTTCCTAAAATTTCCTCAGAAATGTTAAAGGGTTAGTTCAGTGGTCAAGGAAGTTCATCTTCGATGAAAGAGAACTTCAAAAGAAACAAAATGGTGAAGAAAGCATTCACAAATCTTTTTCCGTTAAGGAGATATTCAAATTAAAAGTTTGGTATCATTTCTGTAGAAACGACTGAAATCGGACTAGTTGTGATGTCACAGCCTCAGATTCCTCAGTCTTTTTTTTTTTTAAAGAAACTTTATTTAATTTTTTCTCTATTTAAATTATTTATCCTCAAAATTTCTTCAGGGTGGTATATTATAAATACCCTTCCTATATTCAGTTTTTTGACATATCCCATGGTTTTTAAGCCACAGAATCGAAGAACAAAATATGATAGAATGCATAAAGGAATCTGAGGCTATGACATCACAACTAGTCTGATTTCAGTCATTTCTACACAAATGATACTAAACTTTAAACTTAAATATCTCCTTAACAGAATAAGATTTTTGAATGCTTTCTTCACCATTTTGTTTCTTTTGAAGTCCTCTTTCATATAAGATAGACTTGCTTGACCACTGAACTAATCCTTTAAGTTTTTTGAGAATTCCTCAGAAAGTGTTAGTTTCTTCAGAGTTCCTCAGAAAAAGTTAAAAAGTTTGTTTCTTCAGATATCCTTATGAAAGGTTAGAATTTTCTTTAATACAAAATGTTGAGAGATTGAAGACTAGTTTCCATAAAAAGTCTACAAAAGATTTGATATTTACTTAAAAGATGTAAAATGATATAATTTTCCAATATTCTTTAGAGATCCTCAAGCGTCTCTCTTGTAGCACTGGAGATTTAAAATCCTTAAAATTCAAAATATTTGGGTACCAACAGTTGTATCAGGCATGATTATTAAACTCCGCCTTTATTATTGTGGTCATTTGCATAAAGTTGCTACAGTATATGACTGACCAGACTTTTTTTATTTAGTATGCCGAGTCAGGGAGTGTGACAGGATGTGACTGCATATAGACATCCATGTGGGACATGGATGGGGGCCATGCGTGACATATGATATAATATATACCATGTGGTATACACCAAGGGCTATATCAGGCATAATTATTTGACTCAGCCTTTTTTTCTTATTCAACAAGTCATTTGCATATAAGTTATATGAACTGACATTTCATACATAGTATGCTCAATCAGGGACTGATAGCTAGGATGAAACTTCTTATGAAGCCTATGTTATGCCATGTGGGGCATAGGGTGGGATGCTGTGTGGGACATGGGCTGGGATGTTATGTAGGATATATGGTAGAATGCCATCCGGGACATAGGGTGGAATGCCATGCAGGATATAGGGTGGAATGCCATGGGATATCATGTGGGAATGGGATATCATGTGGGACATGGTGTGGGATGCCACGAATAACACAGAGTGTGACATAGGGTAGGAGGCTATGTGGGACATAGGGTAGGAGTCCATGGGGACAGGATGTTATGCCATGTGGGACATAAAGTAGGATGTCATTGGGACATTTGGAGGGATACCATGTGGAACATATGGTGGGATCCAATGTGGGACATCAGGTGGGAAGCCACTGATGCGGGACATCAGGTGGGAAGCCAATGATGCGGGACATCAGGTGGGAAGCCAATGATGCGGGACATCAGGTGGGAAGCCATTGATGCGGGACATCGGGTGGGATGCCATGGGGGACATAGGGAGAAATGTGATGTGGGACACAGGGAGGGATGCCATGTGGGACAGGGATGTCATGTGGTACAAGTATTCAGTATGGTTGGATTAATATGGGACATGCAGGATGGTATCTATTTGGGACATAGGGTGGGATGCCATGTGGATCATAGGGTGGAATGCCATGTGAGACATACTGATAGTGGAATGCCATGTGGGACAAGGGATGGGATGGGGTGGGATGCCATGTGGGACATGGGATGCCATGTGGGACTTAGTGTGAGATGCCATTTTTATAATTGGCCGGGTCATATGATAAGGGTGCCAATTTGCATGGGCATGCGAACCATGAAGGTATTTACTGTTCTAGTCATTCTGTTATTTCCACATCATGTTAATACAAGTGGAATTTCTTTCACTCTTTGCAGATTTCATGAAGGATACTTTCCCTTGCTAGTGAACACCACTATGCTGGAGGAAGATGTCAGTCCATCCGCTACCACTAAGCAGTCAAGGACGACTTGCTGACTTGACAGACTCGTTAACCTTAGCTTTGAAGAAGTTATCTTTTTTTCCGAGTAGTGCATTCCTTACTGCAATCATCTTTAGAAGCAGCGATTGGAGTTGTTTTGTCACGGTTAAGATAAAGGAGGATTGTTCTATAATGTAGCAATTTGTTATCTTTCATCTTAGAACGATTTGTTTTCTGGCATTTTGACACCCTATACTACGAAAACTCCACTGCAACTTGCTTCCAGCGAAATTGTATTCAGATAGTTGTACGAAAAATACATTACAGTTGATCACTGAATTTACATGTATAACTTTTTGAGTGTTAACATCTTGAGTAGAAGATCTTATGATACATACAAAGAGGTTCAAGTTGTGTTTGTGGGGAAAAAAGGTTTGCTGAGAGGAATATTCATTCCCCTTGTCATTTTTTGTTGTTGGGGTAAATATTTTACACCATAAATAGCTCAATAATCTGTAGTCATTTGACACAGTTATTTGGGGTCATGCAGGTTTTTTTTGGAGTGGGGGGGGGTGTTGTCTTCATTCAGATACTAAGTGGTACAACAATAGTCCAGTTATGGCTTGAGGGCGCAATTCAATTCTTGCAAGATCTTTTCAATTTCAGTGATATCTGCATCATTTTGAGTAGATTTCAACATTTTGCAACAACCTTGTGATCAAATCAAAAGTTTTAAATTACCTCAATGTGACAACCCACTGGCAATCTTCCATCACCGGCCTTTGCCCTGTAAGTTCGCCATTCATTTTCAAGGTTGGCATGATGTAATCATGGACTTTGAAAATCAACTCAGACTTCATAAAGGAGATTGTGGACACAAAATCTGGTCCAAAAACATAAAATAAAATCTCAAATATGGGCACCTAGTCTTGTAAATTGTGAACCAATTAATATAAGAAATATTCAGCATTACTAACTGAAAGATGATATTAACCAGCTATCCCTCAGCCAACCTTGCTAGTGATAGGAAGGGCTGGAGGAAGCTTGCAGTCACCTGTGTCGCCGATGATGATGATTATGATTACAAGTTGAAAATGAGCTCAATTTTACAGTTTCGTTTTGACTGTTTGCAAATGCACCAAAGCTAGGTTTGTTACCCTCGTGATAGGACAAATTAGTTTTTGTTTTTTCTGGTGGTACATTCTGCATAAATATCACATTTGAGGACTTGCTGTTTGTGCTAGAGCAGCAAACAACACAAACACTCTCCAGCAGCTCCATAGGAAAAATGCTTCAAAATCTCACGTTTTCACAGAGCGAAATGATTGAACTGAAAACATACAAAAGGGTAGGTTTGTGTCCCCCTTTGCAGCTGATTGCTGCGTGTGAAATTAATGGTTTTTTTGTCATTCCAGACCTCGAGAGTAGTTCCTGACCTATTAGTTTCTGACCTATTATTTAAGTCACCTATTGCTCGGCAGTTACTTGTGATATCTGTCGCAAGGAAGAATGAGATAGGGATGATTTTTGCTTAAAGTGGTAACATTTTCAACACTTGATAAAGTTACAACGCTAAAAAATATTGCTGAGAATGCAAAGACAAATTTAAGTGTTTAATAATGCCTTGAATTTCAGTAGGATTGTGGGAAACATACACGTGTTCTTTGAACTGGGCCAGTCTTTAAAAAGTTGCTACAGTACATATGAATTATGTTGTTTGATTCTCCTTGTGGTTTCCTCAATGGAATTCTTAAGGAAGTGGTTTTGCTTTTGGAATGCTTTAAGAAGATATTGTACAAATAAACTTGTGTTTAAAGATGTTTTAATGATCATCATATGTTTAAAGATTGTGACTGATTGGTTGACAGTTAACTTTTATAGAAGGCTAAAATTTGAAGATTCAATTGTCTGATATTTAATGTAACACAGGAATACAGACTCGATTCTATTATCATTCAAAGGCATCTCACCTGCCTGGTTTCATGCTTTCTGCCCGGTTAGAAGATAAAATATTAATATACAATTGCAAAAAAGTGGTAAAAATTGGACAACAATTTGGTACAATTGTTGGAAATTTTCCCCAAAAATGTAGAAAATTTAAAGCTTTCAGAAAATGAGGAAAATTGAAGGAGAATTTCTGATTAGCAGCAAAATTTCATGGAAGCTTAATTTACAAGTGCAAATCCCCTCCCTCTCCCCCCCCCCCCCTCTCCCCTCACACACACTCCAAGTGGTGACTCTTTCTACACCACTGATCTCATTACCAAAGTCTGTTGTGATTTATTGGACAACAATCATTGACTTTGAAGTACTGTCTGTCAGTTTATGCATTTAGTGTTTGGTGTGACATTCATACTTTCAAAACGTACACCAGATACTGACAAACATCTTCAATGGTTTTCAACAGGAAACCAGGTCTTGTAAGGGTCAAGAATATGTTGACGTTGAGAGTAAATTTTCGCTATCCTGACAAAATTGTCAATCCATGTGCTTTTTCTGGGGAATATACTTTGAGAACTGGTCTGAGGTGATCAGGCATTTGGGAAATTGTGTTACATATCTGATCTCTTGTATTTTGTTTATATATTTTTATTTTGCCAGTACTGCGTAGGATGTTTGCCCATATAGATTTTGTTGGAAGGCAAATTCATTGGGTGATTGGTCGAAAAAGCTGTCAATCATCAAACCCAGAGAGGTTATTTAAGCTGTTCTTGACTCGTCCTACACATAAACCCTTTAAGGTCTACCAATCAAAATGATAGCATGTATTGGAAAGAATATTTAGCATGCCTACCGTATTTTCTCTAATAAACGCCCCCCCTCTAATAAACGCCCTCCGTCATTTTTCATACTTTCAGGATGTAACAACGTACGTTTAACTTACCGAATGTGACTTGAAAAGGCTGTAAGTCGAACGTAACCAAGTGGAAAATATGCAAAGAGTATATTCCATTAATAATCCATGCACAATAATGCTAAAAACACACAAATCGCATAAAGGAACCAATATCATAGGCCTAAAAGAAATTGCCGTTCTTTTGTAAGTTACATTTTTTTCTTCATACTTTACTCTCGAATAAACGCCCCCCTCTTTTCCAAATGCATCGCCCAGGGGGCGTTTATTAGAGAAAATACGGTATGTTAGGGGTACTTCCTTTTATTTAGTAACTTGTAATACAGTACTTATTCAAACTAGCATGTTTTGAGGTGCTTGAACCATAATTTTGATACGGGGTGTGTAGTTGGGGAGGGGGGGGGGGGACAAAGACTGATAGACCGATCAAAATGCCTCTACATAATTTTAAGGGGAAAGGTGGGGAGGGTTGGCAAAGCAGTCTCTCATCTACCACCTTCGATATCAAGCTGTTTCAACATAGGTGGTGTAGTATTACACCCTCGTGTACATGCATGCGGGAGGAGGAATTGGAAGGAGATGCGGGTTTTGAAGGAGGACATAAGAATATACAGATTAACTACTTATATGTAGATTGGAAAAAAATTCAGGATGAAGCACGAGAGGGGGCCACATCCCTCCCTGTTTTGTGTACAGATTTGTTGTGGTTGCTCAGCCAGTGCTTAATTATAAATGAGTCTTTTTCTAACTGCAAGACCTCTTTTGGGTGAAATACACATGCTTTGACAAATGATTTCATTTAGATTATGAATAATTTATATCATTTGATAACTACTGGCGCTTCTCCTTGGGTGTAGGCTAACTGCACTTTGCTCCGCTTTTCTGGGTACCATGTGTGTGGGAGGAGGGAGTGGGAGATGTGGCAAGGGAGGGTGAGATTGGGTATGGTAGGGGAAATGTAGTAAGGGAGAGAGAAATTGGGGTAAGGAAGGGTGAGATAGTGTAAAGGAGAGGAGCTGTGTAATTGGCACCTACATTTCCAAGGTCATGTCTCCATCTTAATTTCTGAATTTTCTCTGTATACCTCCTAGTAATCTTCGATTATAGGATTTCATGTATAATTTCAAATTTTTGGGAGGTTTAAAAAAATGCAAGTTTATTTTTTAATTCTGTACATTCGATTACATTTATTTATTTATGTATCGAGCCTTTTCTTAAGTGTTTCATCCAGGTATGATTGAGATTTTGTTATACAAACAAAAGCTTCCATGTTCTTCAACTAGTTATGATAATTAAATTGAATATTTTAAGTTGTCACACCAAATATGCCTCCTATCTTAAACACTTTATTTTCCATTTTTTTTAATTTTACCTATGCCATGTAAATAACAAAATTAAATGTACATATTATGATACCTTATGAAGCTATTGCGTGCCTTTGTTACCAAATATGCATTTGTTTAGAATGTGTAATATATGCAAGAAACTACAATTAGATTACGAGTTGTATTAATTCAGATGGTATGAAATTTATACAGGACTTTTCCTTAGTTCAGGGTTTCAAGCAAGTTTACATCTCTCGATCCCAGTTTTCTGGCATTTAGTTCTTGTGTTGCTCTCCCCCTGTTTTCTTTTCTTCCTACGTCTGGAATGATCTAACCTCTCAGGCACAATTTGACCCTCGCTGTCGTGGTGCCGTTAAGCCCTCATCAAACAAACTTATATGAAAGGATTTAAAACTAAACAAAATCTTGATGAAAAACACCAATATCTTGTCCTATTAAGGAGATGAATATTCAAGTTTAAATTGCGGTCTCACTTGCATAGAAAGGACTGAAATCGAACTACTTATTCCTTATCCGTCATACATTTTAATATATTTCATCCTGAGATTTTTTATGGCGTAAAAACTTACTGGATATGTTGGGAAAGTAGTAAAACAGAATATAACCTAACTATTATTTACCACCTGAACAAATTTTGAAGAAAAAATTAATTATTAAAATATATATGATTAATTTTCTTAAAAATTGAAGTTAAATGATCCAACCTTTTACAGTAGACTTTCCACACAAGTCATTCACAATCAAAATTGCCCCTGTCTTGACCCTATGATGACCAAAATCATGGCGCCGCCACTGTTTAGATCAAAATGGAATACTATAATTTCTATCCAGGGCAATCCCTATCAGATATTTCTCAATCGTGTCATTACTTATTTGCCAGTGTGATAGTAAATTTCCCCGTAAATTTAGGCCCCGTTCCTTATTTCCTAAGTAATGTCTAGTGAACTTGGTCTCCTCCAGACTGATTTTACTAGGTAATTTACTGGTGTGTCTGTACGGTTTCTTCAATTAATTTTGTGTACTTGAGTGATGAGCTAAAACCGAAGTTAGTAATAGTTATGTACGGAATACAGCGCCGTTGTATTCGTAGAATTTGCCCACGAAGAGAAAATGGCTTCCAGTAAGCTCTTCGGTGAAAAAGAAATGAAATTTTTTCTCCGATCTGGGCAGCACCCTTCGAGATCCACTAAAGAAAATAAAAGTGCTTTACGCAAAATGGCAGTGAGATTTACTGTGAAGGAATAAGACTGTAAGAAGAGCTTTTTCTTGCAAAAGGGGGACAAGTTGTTGTGTCCAAATTTCCTAGAAAAGAAGGGCCAGGGCCCAAATTTCCTAGTGGACCGTTTTACTCTGAGGGGGACCAAATGAGGGCAGGGGGCCTAAATTTACTGGGGGGAATAATTTACTTTTACACCGGCCTGGGTGTACATTAGTTACTTTAGAGCTTTAACAACTGACCTTGGGATACTCTGGTTCACTCATGTATGTCGTCATCCTCCCCTCCCTTTCGAATTCTCTGCATGAAGTGAGACCAGGGATAAAATATCCCTGGTGAAAGGCACTCGTTTTGAGTCTGGTCACCTATATATCGTGATCCCTTTGTACAATTTTTCAAGTGCTGGTGAACAAAAAAGGATGTATGATTGCACGTGAATTTACGATAATTTGTAAAACAAGAAATCAATCCATGGGGTTGCTGATCTCATTACCTTAAGCAGTTCAGCATACAGCATTGTGGGGGAAATAGCTAATAATAATAACTATGGGGGACATGGTTAAAAGGGGTTACTAGCTCTTTGAACTTTTGACCCCAGAGTTTATGGGACACAAGTTTATGTACCATGTGATACAAACATAGGATTGGTATAGGTCTTGGACGTTCGAATTTAAAGTGGCACAAAAATTGTACAAATTAGTACATAATTACATTCTAAAATCATATTTGACCTCTGACCCTTGACCCTAATCACTGAAACAACTGAATTTTTTTCACATTTATCGTACCCTACTGTACGACACCTCTCATGCTCACGTGACACTTGCCATTCCATAGCTATAGGGGAAAAATAGCTCTGCGACCTTTGATCTTTTGACCCCAGAGTCTACGGAACACAAATTCATGTGCAAGGAATCATGGTACAACATAGGGTTGGTAAAAAATCTTGTACCTTTTAACCTCCAATTATTTTAAATTTTTGTTAGAATGTTAAACCCTACCCATATATGCAATTGTAAAGATACCAATTCCTTAAAAAGATACAGCCATCACCAACAAACTTAGTTTCATTTGACCTTTGATGTACTCTTAAGACTTTGGAGACAAAAGTTCTGGACCAGGGGCATCCGTCCACCAATGGTTCATGTGTGTATTACAGTTTTTGACTTATAATCGACACAAAAATAATTGTTGCATACGCACACATGGACAGACACAATAAGCACCTAAAAATTATGACCCCTAATCCCTAATATGAGGTCATCATATGAGATCCCCTGGTGGGCCCCACCAGCCCCCACTAATACCAAGGGGGTGGCCATGTAGTGTAGGAGGTATAGGCAATTATTTGCCTGCAGCAAAGTATTCTGATAACATCTGACTGTAGTATACGCTATAGCCACTACATGGCTGCTATACACAGTATGCAAGTATTGCCTTGCAAGAAGTGCCCCGAGTGAGATGTTTATCGCACTAGCAGCAGAGTGACTATTATCCCCACATATCTGTATATGTAAGTGATGAGATCGAAATTGCTCAAATCGGGGGGAAGTATTCATCTATCCAGCGGCGTAGGAAAATAATTGGAATCGGGGGGTCAACAAACCTACACAAATTGTATGAGTCTCTTATCACGGTCCAAAAATAATTTGCAATTAAGGGGGAGGAGGGGGTTGTTGTAAAATAATTGGTAAAATTCGGCGAAGGGGCTCCAAGGATGCATGCTTGCAGCATGGAGGAACGGGTACAAGTAGTGCCCTCCACAGTATTCCCAAGTTGAATTTGAGCATTACTAACGTCGAAAACTATAATATATAAAAAAAAAATGGAAGTAAACGGCCGCCGCACTAGAACGTCACTTCCGGTTTTTAATTTTCCTTATTGATTGCGAGAAATCTGTCATGTTTTCGATAACAAAATGTAGGCCTCTATACGTTCGGTCCGGCGGATATGTGATCGATAACATCGCAGATTTCTTGCAATCAATAGGAAAAATTGAAAACCGGAGCCTTTTTCTCCTTCAAAACAGAGTCATATGTTTCAATGGGCACATAAACTTACATTAGCAACAGTTTAGATACGGTAGCAGATAAATAAATGAGTTTATGAGGCAGTGGCGCTGGTCTGCTGGTAGAACAGTATTTATCTTAACTGATATAACCCAATAATGTGTCCAGGAGCGAAGCTCTAGTTAGCTAGTAGGGCACAGGGGCGAGCGAAGATGTAGAGGCCCAGGGCGAACATGACCGTATGAGGCGGGCCAAGGCGAACATGACTGTGCGAGGCGGGACAGGACGAACATAACCGTGCGAGGCGGGAGGGGGCCGTCTTAGTCGGGCAGAATCATGATCGACTCGGCTAGATATGTGTCATGCCCTCTCGCATCGGCATGATGATGATGACAATATGATACTTGGTCCCCAATCTTATCTAGACAGGCAGAGAGGTAAAATTCCTCCCCAAATCGAAAAACTACCCGGGAAATGGAAGAAAATGTTCTGAAAATCAAAGAAAATGAAAGAAAATTAATTGGAAATTAATCAAAGTTCCTGAATATTGAGGAAACTTTCTTGAAAATTGGTCAAAATGTTTGCGAAAATTGAAAAACCTGTCCAAAAATTTCCCGAATGTGAAGGATTATTTCCCGAAATTTGAAAAACCTGCCCAAAAATTACAGTAAACTCCCAAAAATTTCTTGAAAAAAAATTCGCGAAAATCAAAACCTGCTCGAAAATGAAGGAAATTTTGCGGAAATGAATGCTTTTCCTGAAGGTTTATCCCCCTTCCCCCTTTCGCTTCTCCTCCCCTTTCTAAGCTAGGCTTCAGCCAACAACTCTGGTGAAACCATTACTCAATGGTAACTAATTCTAATCAAATAATTGTTTATTCACAGATTCATTGCGATTTTCCCTTCGTAATAGATTTTCGAATCAGTCATCGCCCCTAAGTAAGATGGTCCCGTAGGCAGATGGAGCGAAGATCTGCGTTTCTAATGATTTTTGCTTAAATTTGCTTGACAGCGTGTCGAATCCAGGGTCGTAGGTTTCAAGTTGAAAAGTTTACACCCATGTTTCAAAGTGCCTTTTTTCAGAGAGGACAAGTGCTCTTTTTGACTGTTTGTGAAGAAACGTTTACTGCTCTTTCAAACATTCAAAGCCTTTTTTCAAAGATATCCGATCTTTTCTTTAAAGAAAGTAGCCATGATCGCCCTATAAATTATTAAATTTTGCACTCTATTTCGAATTTTTTCTTAAAGACAATGTTGGGCCCAATAGCCCTGCATAGGACTTTTCTTATACCTGCCCACCATGGAAAAAAACTTTCACAACTGCTCTCCTTTATTTTACCCGCTTATGATTGTAATTTGATAGGCGAGCCGTCCTAATTTTTTCAGTGAGGCATCTCTCAGAAATGGGGCCATACAGTGTATACGGCAAACTTTACAAGCTGAAGCTGGATTTACTATACAAAAAGATATACATTCAAAAAGTGGAGGGCTCCCCCAAAAGTCTATAATCGAACCAATATCATGACGTCCTCCCTACCCCAACACCTTTCAGTCTTCGAACGGTGCATGCCCGTTTATTGGCAGATTTTAGCAAATTGCATAACACACTGATACATCATTTGCTTGTGCAAGCTATCACTGGTGGTCTACCTTTAATGTGATGTCCAGGGAATTTATAGTATGAACCCTTGCCACTGATCAGTTTCAGACTGAATGTGAAATTGGGCGATACTGCAACCGAGCTTAATTTATTTTTAGCAAGAAACCTATGAAATTCTCCTAAAGCATTCTCAGGGTCAAGCCGCCCCCTAAAAACACATATTCAGAGCCCGTGACCAGGTTTTATATAAGGTGCCAGGACAGAGACTAATTTGGGGTACCTCCACCCTCACCTTAACCCCTAAATTCTTCCCGGTGGCATGCTTTATTCGCGGTTGGGAAGAAAATTTCCCAAAAGTGAAGGGCATTCCCCCAAAATTGACTAAGATTTCCTGAAAATGCAGAAAAATTACTGAAAATTCAAACAGATTTCCCAAAAATTCAAGGGAAATTCCTGAAAATTCAAGATTTTACAATTAGTAGAAACATTTTATGGAAACTCAATTAACAAGTACAATTTATCCGCTTGTAACCAAGAAAATGTTCAAGTTCTGTCTCACTGAAATCCAAAATAGAAGATTTTTGGGACAAAATTAACGAGTAATTAGGTTAAATTGATTATTAAGAGGATATTTGGTGCAAACTGTATTGGTCCAAAATTAACGATTATTCAGTTCAGTTAATCATATATATGGCTTTTACAAAATCATTATTATTGGTAGGAAGAGGCTGGCCCGTAGCAGCGGCATTTGGGGGCTACAGGCCCGTGTAAGATGGGGGTGGGAGCATTTTAGCACTCTTTAAATCATATTGACTGAATGATCGATAATTTTGGACCAAACATTTTCAGTTTGCACCACAGAAACGCCACTAAGCATTCTAAGGACCCCTTATTTGCCACGCACTGTGTCATCATGGGGACATAGAATATTCTTATTAATGATCAATGCAATTAACTAATCATGATCCAAATTTGTCCGATTTCAAAGTTGTAGATCTTGGTACAAGAATTTTGGTCCTAAATAATACTCGTTGTGGCTGCAAATGAAAAATCAATAAAAAAGGATTACAAGTAGCATCTGAAACTGCTAAAAGTTCACAATTTTTTGAGGGAGGGGTTTCTTAAGCTATACTGCTGTCATACATGCTTCCCCCGATGCTTTCACAATACACCAGTCGGAAAGTGCCCCGCCACACCTACCAAAAACAATCGAACTCTGCTACTGTGAAGCATGTTCCCAAGCAGGACCAGATTTTTGCGATACCAGAGATTTGTTAGTTAAGAAGTTTCCTGTTGATACACAACATCTGATAAGCTTACGCTAAGTAATTAAAGAAATCAAAATAATTCTGATCAGCCCTATATATACAATTAAAAATATCGTTCTCAAATTGAAAAACATCAGTATGTAAAAGAATCTGGAATGTAAAGAAAGAAGCGGTACTAATGTTTAGAAAGATGAATACGAACACAACCGATATACTGCAATTACGGAGAATGTACGAAGTTGCTCTACCGGAATCAACCGAATGTACGATGTAAACCGAGCAAGTTTGTATAGCCTAGATCTAGGGTACAGAATATCCCACATGCCCACATGCAGCTACTGCAGACTAGCCTAGGCCTACGTTAGATCTGCCTGTAGCTGTACTGTCGAATTCACCCAGTCGGCTAGCACTTAGTCAAAGGCCTACCGATTTTGTTGATAACTTCAGGGATCATTTTAAATATCAGCCTTACTTTGTCACAGGTCCTGTCACAGGTGTGTGTGTAGGAATTTGCAGAAATACAATTTGAAGTAGAGAACGAAACAAGAAGAAAAACCAGACAATAATGTTGTGTAAATAATCGAGGACTGTCTTGTTCGGGGACCTGCTAATGATATTGCTAACTTAAACTAGCCTACTAACTAGTGCTATTTAGTAGGTCCCTGGTCTGTTTTACAAGCCTTTCTGTAAACATGTATCTGTATAGTGGTGTTGGACAGCTGGACAGTGACACTCGTAAGATGCCATGGTAAGTTGTGACCGATGGCTTTTTAAACAGGGAGTTCGCAATAATATAACTCCACCATCTCTACACTAACAAATTTTCCCAATCCCGCTGTAACAAATTTTCCCAATCTCGCTGAACCTCCGGAATCCCAATCCTGCTGAACCTCCGGAATCCCAATCCCGCTAAACCTCCGAAATCCCAATCCCGTTGAACCTCCGTAATCCCAATCCCGCTGTAACAAATTTTCCCAATCTCGCTGAACCTCCGGAATCCCAATCCCGCTGAACCTCCGGAATCCCAATCCAGCTGAACCTCCGTCATCCCAATCCCGCTGAACCCCTCGAATCCCAATCTCGCTAAACACCCCCCGAATCCCAATACCGCTGAACACGGCCCGGAATCCCATTCCCGCTAAACATGGCCTGGAGTCCCAATTCCGCGGCCCGGAATCCCAATCCCGTTGAACATGGCCCGGAATTCCAATCCTGCTGAACACAGCCCGGAATCCCAATCCCGCTGAACATGGCCCAGAATCCCAATCCCGCTAAACACGGCCCAAAATCCCAATCCCGCTGAACACCGCCCGGAATCCCAATCCCGCTGAACACGGCCCGGAATTCCAATCCCGCTGAACACTGCCCGGAATCCCAATCCCGCTGAACACGGCCCGGAATCCCAATCCCGCTGAACACGGCCCGGAATCCCAATCCCGCTGAAGACGGCCCGGAATCCCAATCCCGCTGAAGACGGCCCGGATTCCCAATTCCGCTAAACATGGCCCGGAATCCCAATCCTGCTGAACACGGCTCGGAATCCCAATCCCGCTGAACACGGCCCGGAATCCCAATCCCACTGAACACGGCCCAGAATCCCAATCCCGCTGAACACGGCCCGGAATCCCAATCCCGCTGAACACGGCCCAGAATCCCAATCTCGCTGAAATCCAGAATCCCAATCTCGCTGAAAGCCTGCAATTCCAATCTCGCTGAAACTCCGGAATCCCAATCCCGCTGAATCCCTGAAATCCCAATCTCGCTGAAACTCCGGAATCCCAATCCCGCTAAAACCCTCTTTCTCCTGGGATCCCAATCCTGGAATCCAGCTGAAATCCCCCTTGGAATTCCAATCCCGCTAATGCCCCTCCCCTCTTCCGCTCCCCCTTATCTTTTCCCCCTCCCAGAATTCCAATCCTAATCCCGCTGAAAGCCCCCCACATTCCCAAAATCCCAATCCTAATCCCGCTGAAAGCCCCCCACATTCCCGGAATCCCAATCCCATTGAACCCCCTTGGAATCCCAATCACAATGATCCCCCCCTCCCTTAAAAGGGGCTGTCGTGGCAATTAATTTTTAGCAGTGGCAGGTGTTGGGTGGGGGGATATTGGGCGCTTAGTCTCCCTAAAAATATCATATAAGCTTGGGTAATACTCATTATCAAACAATATCGATATATCGCTAGATATATATCGATAATATCAAAATATCGATATGCAAATTGCAAGACATCACATTGAAATAATATAACTGTTTTGTATTAGGTAATATTACTCTAGCACAAAAAATGGAAAATACAAATTTTAAAGTAAATTTACAGAATTGAATGGAAAATATGTACGTAAATCTTCAAATAAACACCCATTATTCTGAAAGGAATTGTTTTTTACATTGTCTGTTTCTCAAAAAATAATCGCAGAAACATTGAAATTCTATAAGTTTGAAAATATCATTTTTTCACTGTTTTTGTGGAAGTTGTACATAGCTTTTTTGGTAATGAAAACGGGCCAACTTTACCTTTGAATGCTTAGGTCCCATTTACTTGTTTTGAATTTCCTACTAAAAGGGTATCATCTTTGCACTCTTTTTTTAAGGACCTGAACATTCAGAAGTCAATCAATATTAATAGAAAATGTCCTCTGCTCAAAAATCTGAGGAGCGGGCTCAGAAATCTACAAAGTTTGTACTTGTGCTGCTTACTGTACAGAAAGTCTGATGTGTGAACGGACAAATTAGTGGGAAATACCTTTTAGGTTTTGAGGATGAAATCTTTTAGTTTTGAGGATAAAATCTACTTTCAGGTGTCAATTAAGGGCTTTTCTACATACATTTAGGGATGTGGTATTCCTTTTGAGGAATTTAGATGCAATGTTTAAAGATTTAAAAACTCATTGATTGCAATTGCTCAACCATCACAAATCATGAAAATTAACTTATATTATTGCACAATGTCCATAGCGGCCTGTACATACAGGGTACAGTACTGCATGTCCAGAATTAAGATTTCCTGCCTGTGGAACATCATTTTAGGTAATATTTATTAAAATATTGATGACTTAATCAACTCTTAACATTACTGACTGCCTGCAACTTTGATATTATTACAATATACAAACTTGTTGTGGCTGTATAGTGAGGAAAAGTACATGTTTGGTTGTCATGTTAACTATTAGTTCATGTATAGTACAATATCGGTGGAAAACATCATATCGATATGACCCTTGAATTCAATATTGACCTTATTAATGTGGGTCAATATAGAAAATTATCGAAATATTGATATAATTCCCAAACTTAATATCATAGCTCCCCAAATTTTGTGTGAGGTTTGAATACAGTATAATAACTACATCATATAAACCATGACTGCATCAAATGTGTAGAAAATTTGAAGATGGCATTTTTAGTTTCACCCATTACAAGAGTGTAATAAGTGAAACCTATCAAATTGTACGTGAGCTCCCATATGTGCCTGTGCAATGGTTTGCTTTAAAATGCATCTCCTCCAAGGTTTTAACAGTTTTGCTCTTGAAATTCTGGCTCAAGTGAGATTTTTGTATGCGTCATATAGCTTGTATTTTGCTAAGAGATATTCTATGTATTTTTTTAATTAAAGTTCCTGAAGTATCAGATTTCATACATAATGGTGCTAAAAATTGCTAGCTGTAGACGTACTGTAATGCTGCTCAGTGTACCGTACATGGCTAGGTCCTCATGCATTCAGTACATGTGCTTCCTATTAGCACTACGATATTTACTACTTTTATTAAACATATCTAAAAGCTGGTATAATATTATTAATTTGTGTAGTAGTATCTTTCATATAAGACCAAAATTATGCGATTTGATGAACATTTAAGTGATTTACTGGATGATAAAAAATTCTATTTTGGAGACTTGAAGCCATGTGAAATTTTTGGGATTGACTTTGTGTTATGTACTATGTGCATGCAAAAAGAAATCCTTGAATCTAATATGTGGCTAGAAATATAGACAATATCTCAAGCTTTCTAATGATACCTGAGTTTTAAGTTTTTGATGATTTTTTCACAGAATAAAGGTAAAAACCATTTTCATTTTCATTTTTAAGCATATTTATTAAAGTACAATTGCGAAAACTCAAACTTTGTTTGAAAGAAAATTGTTTTATCTTAAAAATGAGATATAATTCTTCATGATGCCCCATTTACACGGCAAGCGACTCGTTTGTGAATTGACCCATATTGCTTAGTTGTAAACAACGTAGAACTAAAGCTGGAATTCCCGTATTTCGAGAGCAATTTGTATTGATTTGACTTTTCCAACCATACATAATGTTAAGTATAACTTACTTATATTAAGATAAGCTTAATTAAATGATTTATCAGCTGCTTTTAGAGTAATTTTAAGCTGATTTTGGCCAGGATGTCAGCATGTATGATGCAGCACTGTACAGTACCTTCGTAACGTAACTAATGTTGTGTAGTGTACACAAATGAATACACTGTGTAGTCAGGTAGTACCGCACTAGCAGTACTGTAGCAGCCATTTTCAACTGCAATCTGTAGTGTACAGTAGGCCTACTGTGATTAAGTAACTTGAATTTAAATTTTTAAATATTGCTGAAAGAAATTTACTTTTACTTAGCCTACAGTAGATCAAGATTTTTTTGTAATAAAAAAAACCCACAATCTCTAATGCTGCTTTAAGTTTAGCCAATGCCCAGGACCTGTTTTTTATTTTATTTCATTTTTGTGGGGGGGGAGTTATCATTTCTCGATCAACTGAACATGGCATGGCAGGTACGGTGTACGTACCATCATGAAATTTCTTGACCTGTGCGTATGATTTGTTAAATACTATCATTGCTGAAAGAAAATTAACTTTTGATTAAATAAACTTTATTTTTCAAAAATCACTGTGCAGCTATTTAGGGCTATTTTTAGGAGATTTAAACATTTCTTGATCAACTGAACCTATTGCTGCCACTGTGTTTTTTTTTGCAACTTTAAACTTTCATCGCAATCACTTGCAGCCACCTTGGCCTAGTATGGCCTGTTATTTATTTATGTTTTCATGCAAGTGCCAGAGTTTTTATTTATTGATCTACCGAACATTGCAAGTACACTGTTATTGTGTGTGTGTACCATCATGAATTGTCTTGATCTATGTGTATAATTTGTTTAGTAATGATAATACTGAGAGAAACTTAACTTTTGATTAAATAAAACATATCTTTTATTTCATCACATTTTATTTTGTTCATTTTTCATAAAAAATTATGTATTTTATGCTCATACTTTAAACATTTTGATTAATATTCATGATTATTTAATTCATTAACAGATAACCAGTAGTTAAATGTTTTTTTCTTCAACATTATAATGGAATATTACAAGTTCATTCAAATTGGTTTTTAATCAAATTAAATGCATCTAGTTTTGAACAATGTCATAGTAAGTAAATAGCCCAAAATGTGGGGAATTCCAATTAAATTTCACATGATTATTAATTTTGTCTTGTTATTTAAATTATACACACATTTCAGCTAGAAACACACAACTGTCAGCTTAATTATTTATTTGGAGCACACTGAAATAATTTCAGATTTGTACACTTTGACCCAATCAGTGAATTGTCTCACTTTTTGTCAATGTTTATTAATTATTTAGGTCATTAATTAGACTTTCCCTATGTTTATTATGTCCTTAAGTGCTAATTCATACATGGCTTAACCATTTGGTATAAACACAGCTTATTTAGTTTTAAAACTGCATTTAACTTAAATTGAGCAATTTTTACATTAAAATGCATGTCCCATTGGTCCCACATTTCCAAATTTAGTGTATGTTATGGTTTGTTTACACTTTAACTATGTCATTAATTCTTTACCGATGTCATGTTATCAATCATTTATTTTTTTAAGTTGGAAGAGAATATTGTACAGAACAAGAGAATACTCGATAGCAGTGGTAAAGTACTGTAACATGCCCAAACATTTATTATGCTTTAAAAATGCTTGAATCTTCAAAATTGACCAAAATATGGCCAAATCTGGTTGTCATGGAAACTATCATCAAAACTCAGAGGTAAACAGAGTTGAGCTAAAAATGAGGAGATTTAAGAAAATCTTTGAATTACATTTGAAAAGTTAAAATATGACACAAATAAAATTGCTCTTGAAATAAACCAGTCAGTTGGTTTTTGCACTGCCATGGGTTGAACTATAACATCATTGATGTCTAGTTTGTAATTGTATCGACTGAGTTATCGTTAATTTTGGACAAAAACTTTTACAGTTTGCACCAAAACTCCTCCATTTTGGACAAAACAGCTTTCATTTTTCTACCAAATTCTTAAATTTTGACCTAAAAATCTGCATTTTGGAATAAAAATCTTCAGGTTTTTAAAAAAAATCTTCAATTTTGTACCAAAACTTTCAATTTTGTACCAAAACTTTTCAAGTCTGGATCACAATTTGCAACAAAGAATGAACAAGTTTTGGAATGGGAGGTGAATTTACAATATCAGGGCCATGGTCCCCACCCAAAATAGTTTTCCAAGAAATCTGGCAATATCAATTGAAAAATAGGTCTTTATCTTTTCGTCCGTGCTTATTGGGAAATTTTCGGGAATATGTTTTCTTCATTTTCAGGAAATTTTCTTCATTTTTAATATATTTCAAGGAAATCTTGGACAAAAACTTTCAAGTTTGGACCACAATCTACAATATACGGTGAAGTTCTTATCATATCATGGCAATGCGCGATGGTCCCCAGCCCACAATATTTTTAATCTAAAAATATAATAAGCACCCAGAATTTCAAGATTTTTACGAGCCTAATGAGCAAGGACATTGTTGAACTTCCATTTTAAGGACAGAATAAAGACTCAATTGCAAACAGTTTCTTCAATTCCATTGCCATTTTATAATGATATGATTTGGCCTTCTTTACTAGGTGTTTTGGCACTAGAATAGTAAATACAATTTTACTCCAGATATATTGTCCTTCATGTCAAGTTAAACTTTAATACACTTTAGTTTCCAATCAGTCAAGTTGGATCAGGGAGTTTCATTCTGGTCCCATGCATCACTGATTTGTCCAAATAACTCTGTGAATTGCGTTTACAAAGAATGAAATGTTTTGATGCATTCAAGCTTGTAAGTCCAGGATGTAGGCAGTTCTTGCACAGCGCAAAATAATAGTCTACTTCCGCAGTATCTACAATAGTGTTTTGTTTCAGCTCACTGACTAGAAATAATCTTTATTCTGCCACATTTTGCTTGCCTCTTTCTATGACGCTCACCTCTTTCTATAACTCCTCCGGCCTCAGAGGCCTCCTCCCCACCTTCATCCAGAACTTCCTCCACTTCTGCCACTTCAGAGTACGCATTGGAAACACCTACTCCCAAAGGTACACCCAACATCTGGGTGTCCCCCAAGGCAGCATCCTTTCCCCCACTCTCTTTATCCTCAAAATTAACAGCATCACCAAAACTCTCACCCCCAACATCAAAAGTTCCCTCTATATCGACGAATTTACTATCTACTCATCCTCTCCATGCTCCCATACTCTCCAAAATAACCTACAACACTGTCTGGACAGTCTGGTTCACTGGAGCGACTCCAACGGTTTCAACTTTTCACAAGACAAAACTGATCTCATTCATTTCAACAACAACAACTCCTTTCTCCTCCACCCCAATCTCCGTCTTAAAGATTCCATAATCCCCAGTAAAGACAGTTCTCGCTTCCTCGGAATTACTCTCGACTCTAAACTTTCCTATCTCCCTCACATCAACACCCTCAAAACCAAATGCCACAAAATCCTCAAGGTCCTCTCAAGCACTGACTGGGGGGGAAATCGTCTCACCCTGCTCACCTTATACCACTCCCTCCTCAGTTCCAAGCTGGACTATGGCAATTTCATCTTCGCCTCTGCCCGCAAATTTTACTTGAAATACCTGGAGGTCACTGAGAACACTGCCTTTAGGCCTTGCCTTGGTACTACTCACACCTCCCTTATCACCAGTCTCCACATCAAATCCAATGAAGCCCCCTTCGACCTTTGGTGCACGAAGGCCAGCCTCTCCTTTGTTTTCCGCATCCTCACTGATCCACGAAACCCTTGCTTCCACTCCATCCGCTCTCCCTCCTTCACCAACCTCTTCAATCTCAACAAGTGCATCCCCCCACATTTCGGGATCCGGATGCACTCCCACTTCTCCAAAGCCAACATCAACATTTTCTCGATTACCAGACACATCATCCCATCTACACCCACCTGGACTATTCACCCCTTCCCCCACCTCCCCGCCCCCAAGGTTTACCTTGGTTTTTCTTCCTTCACGAAAGCTCTCCACAAACCAGCCTTCTTCCACTTCAAATACTGTCAACTCAGTAGACATTTCCATGACTACTCCTTCCTCTTCACGGATGGCTCCACATGGCAAGGCTCCTCTGCAGCCGCTGCCGCCTGTCCTGGCCTCACCCTCTCCTCAAGGTTATCCGACGACACATCTATCTACTCTGCCGAGGCGAAGGCCATCCTCTTAGCCTTAAACTTCATAGAACTCTCTTTTCGCCCCCGTTTTGTCATCTTTCCTGACTCTAAATCCGTCTCCTCACTCTCCTCAATCTCGGACTTATTCGAAAACAATTCTTCCTCTTACATTACCAACTTCCTCCGCAACAACAACCGCTTCCACCACATATAATCTCCTCCCCTCCTCCCCTTCTACACCTAACCTTACCCTTTTCTTTTCACCTTACGTTTTCTCCCACATTCAGCTTTTCCCCTTTATCTCCCTTACAAACCTTCCATCTCCTCACTATCACTACTCGTACACCATTACTTATTAACACCCTTTTGGCACATTTGACCCCTGACTGTCGCGGTGCCGTTAAACTTCAACAAACCAAACCAACACCTATAATGGTAGTGCCCAACAAAAATTGTAATTAGGACTTTGAATGGATTTTATTTGTATATTTGTATCTTTTTATACCTCTCGATTCCTATGTTGTAAAATTAATCACGTAGTACTAAGTCTTATATTTTTTGAAATTTATCAAAATCATTAGTTTGTTTTATGAACGTTTGTAATTATCCTAAGAATTTCAAGCGAGGTATCAAAGATGGCGGATTTTGAGCATGTAGATTACGACTCTGATTATAATACTAGTCTGCCACGACAGAAAAAAACATGACTTAGCCTTCTCTTATATTCAACAGGAGCTATAAATTTCAGTTTATACTTTTAGCTGGTTTGTAAACATAACATATGTAACGCAACAATGCAAGATACTACTAGGGAAGATTCAAGTATCGGACATGCAGAAGTCTGTCTAAACAGGAAGTTGGCAACTCCCTTGTCTAAATAACAGATATTTGATTGTGGATAACCCTGTTTTAGGGCCAAAAACATTCAAGAGATTTATTAAAAGAACTAGAATGACCAACAACCTTCATCGTTTTCCCTTTGTTCTCAAATTTCTCTCAAGAATTGAGGCTTTAGCCTGGTCATGGCAAAGTGATATTTTGCAAGGACATGATTAGATTTAAGGTCTTAACAACTCCCTGATTTAAGGCACTAAGCTTGAAGGTTTGCTGTAAAAAATGTGTATCATGATGGTATCTGTACAACCAGGGAGTTGTCATTTCCAACTCCCTGCTGCAACTTGAGTATGGTAGAAAAAGTTACATTCAAAATCATACAAGATTTTTGTGAGCATTCAAAACTTTGTGTTAAACTTTCAGGGAAAAGTTCATTTTAAAGTCATAATCATGTTGAAATTCTGTAGGCTATCAAATGAGAGCTGAAATATACTTTTTTATATTTTCATTATTTTATACTCGCAACATTTAACCCTTACTCTACCACCACTTGTTTGAAATTGCGCTCGGGAGGCGGAGCCAAAGGTGGGGCACCCAAAACGGTGATAATATCGCCGCGTGGTAGAGTAAGGGTAAGAGTAGAGTCGAGTAGAGCAAGGGCTGATTATTGAAGGGTCCTCTGTCTTCCAAGCAGCAGAGTCGGGGCCCGTTCTGCTTCAGTGACCCACTGGGCCGCCCACCGGGATGTATTTTCGAGTTGGCGCATTAAGCAATAGTAATAAGAAGATACATATAACAAAAGTACAAAGAGTTGTGAAAGAAAGTGCTGCAACAAACCTTTATGGCTTAACGAGTAGGGATCCCTCTTAAAAGATGATAGGACTTAATTTTCTGTGAGAATTTACACATGCATAGTTGTCTCTAAGCAAGAATAGAGAAAAAACAAATTTAGAAAAACAAAAAACCCATGCCATGACCCCCATCCCTAACCACCCCTAACCCACATAAAGAATAATTTTCATGAAAAGGGGACACAATATTAGATAATATAATATTGGAATTCTCCACTGAGATTACCCCATTGGAAAAAAAAGAAAAAAACAACCTTTAACATGTAAAGTATGTCTTACAGGAATATTCCCATGGATTTTCATTTTTTCATATATGATAGAGAATAATTTTAGAAAGTGGTGCAAAAACTATGTTTATATCTTATTCCGTTTAGAAGCTATGAAATTTTAAAGTTTTTTTAAATTTGGACAAAAGTGACTGATCTGCAACATCTCTGACACTTTCAACAAGATGTCTTTTGTATTTCTTTAAAAATGATTTAGATTTTTTTTTCTTTCTCATTTTAAATGTGATGATGTACACCAAAAAAAAAAAAAAAAAAAAATTTTTGTAAATTATATATTCCACCCTATTTCTATAATGAGCCAAAAATGCTGTTCGATTATATAAAATAGTGTGATTAAATTTATAAGAAACACATAAGAACTGTACTGGAATTGCTTTGATGACATCACCAAGCTGAAGGACATATACTGTACGAGGTGTTTTTAGGAACATTTTTCTACTCTTTAAATTGTTATAACTTCTAAACGGAATAAGATATTAACATAGTTTTTCCACCACTTTGTTTCTACAAATTTTCTCTATCATATATGAAAAAATGAAAATCTATGGGAATATTCCTTTAAGATGTTTTCTGAAATGAATGACTGTTTTTAATGATTTTAATGTAAGCGGTCAAGAATTCCAAAGGTTAACTGCACGATTTCTTAGGCTACTTAATGCGGTATTGTTACGACATGGAAAAGAATATATGTTATATGTCTTATATGTATTGTTGGAGTGTACTTAATTGTTTTCAGTAAAGAATGATTTGAAATAGTTGGGTAACCTACATGTACCATGAATAATGTACATTTAAAGGTGAAAATAGCATTGTTAGTGCTAATTAGATCAGGTAGTCTTAACAGGTTCAGGGAAGCAAATAAAGAATTTGTGTGATCTTAAATATCAGAATTGTTCATCTGACGAATTGCACGTTTTTGAAAGACTTAATTTATTCATGTAAGATTTACTGTAGGCAGACTACATTGTTGAACAATGAAAAATGTGAAAATGTGACAATGCTAAACTTATATAGATCAGGGATGGAGCCAGAATAAAATGTCAGGAGGGGGAGGGGGGGGGGGGGGAGCCAGACCACTGAGGGATGATGTACATGATAACATGTTTTATGAGCAATTTTGTCATGATTAATGATAAATTTGAAAAAAAGTGCACAAGAATTTAAAAAATTACCCAAAATTGAAAAACATTTCCTAACATTGAAAGAAATTTCCTGAAAATTAAAGAGAAAATGCCCCAAAATAAAGGAAATTTTCCAAAAATTGCACGAGGATGAAGGAAATTTCCTATAGATTCAGAAATTTCACAAACATTGAATGAAATTTCCTGAAAATTGAAATTTTTTACATCAACAGTGACTAAGGATTAATTCATGGTAAGAAAAATTAAATTATACCATTGAAAAAATCTCAGGGGAGGAATCCCCAACCCCCCCCCCCCCTTCCCTTTCTTAATCCGCCCCTGAAATAGATACAGCGAAGAACATGTTTAGGTAAAATACGCTTAGCTTAGATACTGTACCAACCAACACCTTTTGAAACATTGGTTAAAGCAGATCGTAATTGCGATATCTCAAGAACGATAAACTGGATTCATGTCATATGTGGTACACAGATAGCCCATGGTCCGTAGATGTGTCCTATTGTTTTTATTAGTGATATCATACATATTAATGAGTAGGCCGTAATGTAACAATCTTGAAATGTTCATATTTTAACAACCGTATGTCTGTTTTGTTTCTAATTATATTTGGTGTAATTATGATGTTAGCTAGTGTGTACATGTTCGTTATGTAAAAACGTTGAATTCGTTGTTTTGAGCTCCATTCAACCAAGATTTACTTTCCATCATTTTCCTTTTATGCAAGAAGTCAATCGTTTTAATTCTCTTTGATACAAGAAACCACTTATCAGGTTTTCTTAGTCCAGAAAATTGATTGTCTTAAATTCTTTTCTGCACATAAATTCATTGTTCAAAACATTCCATTGGAATCCAATGAAAAGCTTCAAGTATATAAGCCTTCACAGATCTCATCCTAAATCATTCCAACCCTTCAATTTGTGCCCTTCCCCTGTTCCAATATGTCCCAAATTGTAATCACTCTTCCTTGAGCAGTAACAAAACCACACCCCAAATTTAATCCAAATCCTATTATCCATTATCGAGATATCTTGATGACAGACAAACAAATAAACATATTATACACAATCTGTTCAGACTGTTACCTTCATTAGTTGTTCTGCTCCTTAAAGTTTCAAACAGTCAGACCCAACCTGATAAATAACCAGGTCAGGTCAGATTTTTCCATTAGCAATAGATGAAGTCCTTATTGTGTGGTTGAGTGGTTACCTTAATTATTAAAGATAAAGTGGTCTCACTATTTGCTACAATAAGTTTGTGGTTATGATTTGCTGGAACAAATTTTTAAGGAGAAGGACACATCATGTCAGAAAAACATGAAAGAACAGAAATGGGGCAATAATTACCATAAGATTTAGGATCACCTTTTTTTATCAACAGGAATAACTTTTGCAGTTATCATTTTGTTAAGAACAATACCACTTAAAAGGGAAACGTTGCAGATATATATTAAAGGGGACAAAATTAAAGGATTAGTTCAGTGGTCAAGCAAGTTTGTCTTATATAAAAGAGGCTCTAAAAAGAAACAAAAAGGTGAAGAAAGCATTCAAAACTCTTATTGCACTATGGAGATATGCAAGTTTAAAGTTTGGTATCATTTGTGTAGAAACGACTGAAATCAGACTAGTTGTGATGTTCAGATTCCTCAAAATCTTTATGTATTTTAAAGGAAGTATATTAATTTTTTTCACTATTTAAATTATTTTTCCTCTAACTTTTTTCAGGTGGTATAATATAAATATCCTTCCTACATTCAGTTTTACTACTTTTTTGACATATTCCATGGTTTTTAAGCTGCAAAATTGCAGGACAAAATATGATAGAATACATAAAGACTTTTGAGGAATCTTGAGGCTATGTATGACATCACAACTAGTCTGATTTCAATTGTTTCTGCACAAATGATATCCATCTTTTCAGCCAAGGCTAAGGCCATTCTCCTCGCCCTCAACTTTATCGAGTACTCTCCTCTCAGCCACTTTGCTATTTTCTCCGACTCAAAGGCTGTTCTTACTTCTTTAATCAATCTTAAATGGGACAACCTCACATGCCACCTCCTCCTCCGGAAACTCCGTTCTCCCACCCTCTGCAGGAAAAGTGTTTTTTTCTCTTGGATACCCAGCCATTTTGGCATCCCTGGCAATGACAGGGCTGATGCAGCCGCTAAGCTTGCCTTCAACCTCCTCCCTACCCCTTTTCCCAAACCCTCTCTGACATTAAACCGCTTATCGCTTCCCTTGTTCGTGACCGCTGGCAAACCTCATGGAACTCCCAAATTGATAACAAACTCCATGTCATCCAGCCCACAATTCTGATCAAATCCACCATCAACAACCTCTCTCGTATCGACAACGTTCATATTACCCGTCTTAGAATTGGTCACACCCACCTCACTCACTCCCGCCTCCTTATTGGTTCCCCCAACCCCTCTGTAACAATTGCCACTGCACCCTCACAATCCATCACGTTCTCCTTGCTTGCCCCCTGTACAACCTTCCCAGAGCTTCCCTCACTCCCCACACACATCTCAATTGCTGAGATCTTCCAGAAAAATCCTCCGGATAAAATTATCTCTTTCCTTCATCATGCTTCCCTCTACAACCATATTTAATTCTCCTCTTCTACCCCCTCTCTACTTTGTTTTTATTTCACTCATGCAACTCCTCTCTCGATCACAGCTTTCTGACTATTGTTCTTGAATTTCTCTCATTCTCCCCCTGTTTCCTTTCCTTTCTACCTCTAGAATGATCTGACCTCTCAGGCACAATTTGACCCTCGTTGTCGTGGTGCTGTTAAGACCTCATCAAACAAACAAACAAACAAATACAAACCAAACTTTAAACTTAAATATCTCCTTAACTGAATAAGATTTTTGAATGCTTTCTTTACCATTTTGTTTCTTTTGAAGTCCTCTTACATATGAGATAAACATGCTTCACCACTGAACTAATCCTTTAAATGTATTTTTTTCATGTAAATAAAGGGTTAAAAGTTATCAAATCCGGCAGCTTTGGACTTAAAGCAATTCCACCATGACAGCCGGGATATTGATAAAATTTTCTTTCATTCAAACATCCTTGAAGGAAAATTTGAGTAGAAGAGTCTTAGCACATAAATGAAGGTTGATGGGTACTACATGTATGTATGACCAAATTTCCGTCACCCTACTACATTGCATTTACAAATAATCAGCAACAAATATTCATGTGACAGCCAGGACAAAAGAAAAAAAAAACTAAAATTTTAGGTTTTGTGAATTTTTTTTTTTAAATTCTGTAAATATTTTTGCATACATTAAAAATGCTTTCATATAGTTTATGTTTTACTAAAATGAAGTGTTTGGCATTTTTCTAATTATAAAGCAGATGTTTTTCAATTAGTCACTGCCACAATTGATAAATATTTTTGCATACATTAAAAATGCTTTCATATAGTTTATGTTTTACTAAAATGAAGTGTTTGGCATTTTTCTAATTATAAGGCAGATGTTTTTCAATTAGTCACTGCCACAATTGATAACAAAATTGGTACATTTTCCATTAGCTGTTATGATAACCTCTGCTCATAGAGTCTCACTGTAGTCAACTCTTGAAATGGCAACCATAGTTTTATTGGGGTCCTACTATTTTGCAGACTGGAATTTGCAGACACGTTTTTTGGGGTGAAAATTACTGCTTAGTAACAAAATTCTTCCCAACTGGTAAACCAAGATGATTAGACCAAAGAATTGATAAAGTAGCCCTCTAATTATGCTCTTCAACTGTTCAATGCTGCTATATATCACTCATTGCAAAGGCAATTTCAGTTTATCTGTCAGTTAAGGAACTTGGGTGTGTTTTCACTTGAGTACGACCTTGCGATCAGATCCACTTCAGGCAATCAGATCTTACGATTTCTTAATAATCGTAATAATGCTCACCGGATGCCCAGTTGCTTGATCCTGATCCTACTTGGGGTCAGGTCATGGTCCGGAGAAAAAACAAAACAACAACAAGAGTCTGAATGCCGAACAGTGGCTCGTGGGCAAGTTACTTGTGCAGTATCATGTTCAAAATAATAATCTAAAAGAGCAAAAAATTGAAATAAACTTTTAGAATGTGAGAAGGAGGACGCCAACTTTCCATAGTAGACTTATTACACCAGTCATTTCTATATCAATAAGACAGATATTTAAACTTGACTATCTCCTTAATGGGATACAAATTTTGAACGTTTTTTCCACCATTTTTGTTTCTTTTGAAGTCCTCTTTCATATACGACTTGCTTGACCACTGAACTAATCCTTTAAGGGATAGTATAGTGTATAATGCAGGTTTTTCATGTTTTCTGTCATCGCTACCTCTGATCAGATCTCCTGCAGTGGATCTGATCGCATGCTTGCACTCAAGTGAGAACACATAAGAATGTTTTTTTTATTTCATCAGACAAGGTCATCTCATGGTCTTGGGAGAATCATGATTATGAGAGAAGTGAGAACAAGTCCTTGCTTTTTTCATGATTTTTTCAACCTGTATGAAGAAGAAAAAAAGAGTTACAATGTCTTTCTTCAATCAGAATGATATCAACACATCATGACATGTTTTATGTTCTTGTTTTCAATTCGTAGGTGTCTTTAATCATCAACACATTGGGTGGAAGTGACTTTCATGTTAAGACAGGGAGGGGAAAAAACAATCTTGTGTGACATTAAACCAGTTTTAGGAGACCATGTGCTGTCCACATGGTATTACTAAAATGAAGAAATAAGTTCAATAATATAAACTAAATCGTAAAATAAGAAACCAAATTAATATTTTTAGAAAAGATTTTGCTGAGTCAACTAAGCTTAATAAGCCACGTCACAGTTGCGATAATATGTATTGCGCAATGCAGGCCAATTGAGAACAGCTTGCCATAAGCAGACCTGCCAACTAGTACGATTTTGCCGTATTTAATGCGGGAAAATGTTGAGAATACGATTGTACGTTTTTTGGCACCAGAGTAGAGCTGTGACCGTTTAGCGTGTACTCGCTACACGCTCGCAAATTTTGTAAACGTTTACTAAATTTTCATTGCGAGTAATCGTTTTTCATACATTATAGGCCTAGTGTCTTGCCGTTGAAAATCAATATTGATGATTCAAATCACACATTCATTCGGCTGACAAAATTCCAATCAATGATACTTTACAAACTGTAAACCCGATTAGCATTAATCTTTTTTAAATGTGCGAATCACAAATGCGCAGTAATCACCAATGAATGGGGATATTATGCACTTTGATTTCGCCGAAATCTGAGTAATTTAACTTGTAAAATGCACCGCGAATGTGCAGCAGTAACAGTGAAACTAACAATAGGCCTAACGTTAGGCCATAGGGCTTTAAATCCCACACAATCAAGGCCCGTTTCATCGACCAAAAAACACTTGAATCGTGACAATCAATACATTTACATGTAAATATTACCTGATGAGTCAAATAAATTTTGCAAGAAAGAAAAAATATTGCATAATAAATAAACAGAACAAGGTTTTAACAAAGCTGAAATTCTGCATGCTGCGCAAAGATGACCGGGCCATTTTTTCCGAGAGGGCTGATATTTCAGAATTTCCTGTTGGTGGCGTAGTTTTGAAATGTTTTACGGCGAGGTATATCATAGGCCTCAGTATGCAAGACTTTCACAGAACTTTGAAAGCCGTAGCGAATACGACAAACAAGTTACGCGATGTTGAGTTTAAATGACATTGAAAGTAAGTTATCTGTTCTTTCTAAACTGAATTTCCATGCATATTTTCCATACAAATTATAATTTGTACTGTAGAAGTAAACTTTTTACGATTTGGAAAGCAAAACTCAGCGTCTATTTGAGCAAAGCAGTCAGTACTTTTGCCATACTAGTTGCGCGATTTTTTTACTTCGCCTTGTAGTTTTGGAGCAATTTTGGTGTATTTCCGAAAATTACGGTACTAAACTCGTGTACACGATACACGCTCGCTTTTTTTGGCGTGTACACGTTTACTAAAATCCCTAAACGTTCACAGCTCTACACCAGAGTACGATTTATTTATTTTTAATTTTTTTAATTTTTATTTTTTGACTTATACTTTTTACGCTCGGTTGGCGTTCATGTCCTCTTGAAGGATTGATTTTTCCGACTTAACCGATTCAGATTCGTACAATAAGAGAAACTAAAAGTTTAATTTTTTTTATCAAAAATACAACTTTTGTAGTTCCAGAATACTGTTTGGTGATCCTAAAGGTTGGCAGGTCTGCATAAGCATCTCTCTCTCTCTCTCTTTAGGTGCCGAGTCTGGAACAGGCATTGGCGATCATGGCCCTTTAGTCACTTCTGTTTAGAGCTAAATGCATAAACTTATTGTTACTTGTGCTTAGGCTGTTGTTGGTTGCCCAGTTGTTTAAACTTTGGACATATTTAACTCGCTGCCTTCCTCTGCTTCTTTTGCCCTCACTTTTCCCACATACTGCAAGCTCTTCCAACCCACCCTTCTGATAAACATGCCCAAAAATTCCATCTGTCTCCTTCTGATGGCATTGAGTAGGGACCTGTCCATGCCTGAAGCTATCAGGACATCATCATTTGTTTTCCCTTCTGTCCAAGATATTACTTCCATGATATTTTCATCATTCTCCTTAATGAACCACATTTCCGTAGCTTCTAATCTTTTATTGATGTCACAGGTAATTGTCCAGCATTCACAGCCATAGAGAATAGTAGACCATACATATGCCTTCAAGACACGGACTTTCAGGTCCATTCCAATATTTCTATTCTTCAGAATTGGATTCATTTTTGTAAACCTGTCTTTGGCAATTGCAATGCGTTTTTTAACTTCATTAATGACTACCTGATGTTAGTGTGTAACCCAAGTACTTGAACTGTTGTACTTGTTTTATTATTTCTCCTTGGCTTCGTATACTACATAATGGGTTTAAGGCTTTTTTTTAAACCACCGTACATTCTGTTTTCTTTACATTTAGAGACAGCCCTCTCTTTTCACTTTCCTCTACAACTTTATCCAGAAGAGACTGCAGTTTTTCTTCTGACTCTGCTATAAGTACCGTGTCATCTGCATAGCATAGGTTCAATTCATACTATAGCCTCCAACTTTCACCCCCTTTAGACTGTCGATGTTATGAAGTATTGTTTCACTGTAAATGTTGAAAAGATCTGGTGACAGAACACACCCCTGCTTGAGTCCTCTTCGGATTTCCTTAAATTCACTGTAATCTCCTTTAAGTCTCAATGCTGCTTCCTGGTCTTAGTTTCTTATCACTCTTAGGTCTTTTCCCGTCGATGTTCAAATTACTAAGTATTTTAAAGAGATCTTCATGTTTGACTTTGTCAAAGGCTTTGAAGTAATCAATGATATAAATCTTTCTGTACTTCTATGCACCTTTCCATGATCATTGATAGTGTAAATATTCCATTTCTAGTGCCTTTGTCTACAACAAAACCAAATTGTGTTTCTGAAATTTCTGGCCGAATACTATTTCTCATCCTGGACATTAGAACACGAAGCAAGACCTTGGTGATATGGCTCATCAAGCTAAGGTGGGGTGGAGGGAATGAGGGGAGGGGGTGGTTAGCCCTTACTTTTTTGCTGTGAAAAAAACAATAGTATGGCCTGAGAGGAGTTCACCTTCCCAGTTTTCATGGTTGGCAGGTAAAATTGATAAAAAAATTAAGCAATCGGTCAAATTGATGGGATATATGTCAACATATTACCCTAAAATTGACATAAAATTCCTCAAAATCAGATACAAATGAAGGAAATTCTCCAAAAAAGAAGAAGAAAATTTACTAAAATGAAGGCATTTTCCTTAAAATCAAAGAAAATGAAAGTAAAATTGAAGGAAAATTTGGTAAAAATATTTAAATTTGTGGTCAAATTTGTCAACAATTTTTTTAAATTGACAAAAAATGTTCAAGATTGCCCTAAAGAGGAAGGAAATTTCTTTAAAATTTAATAACATTGCGAAAAATTATAGAAATTTTCTTAAAAATCAAAGAAATTATTAGGAAATGACGGTAAAGTAAGATTGAAAGAAAAACTGGTAAAATTATTTGAAATACTGGTCAAATTTCTCAAAAATTGATCAAATTTCTTGAAAATTAACAAAATTTCTTCAAAATTGAAAAATGCTTAGAAATAAGAAACTTTCCCTAAAATTGTGAAAAATTCATCAAAATTTTAAGGAAAATGCCCAAAATTGAAAGAATTTTCCAGAAAAATAAAAACAAATAATGATATTTCTCCAAAATTGTTAAACAATTCACCGAAACTGTAAGGAAAGTACCCGAAAATTAACAAAAGTTCCCAAAAATTGTCAAACAATTCAATAAAATTGTAAGGAAAGTACTAAAAAATAAACAAAATTTCTAGAAAATTGCCCCAAAGTGAACGAAATTTCCCTAAAAGTGTCGAACAATTCACCAAAATTGTAAGGGAAGTGCCCGAAAATAAATGAAATTTGCCGATTATTTGCAGCGTCCAGTGATGGAACTTAACCCCCCACCACCTGAGAGGTGACCCTTCCTATGCCTCTGCCTAACACTATGTACCAAATATGGTTGGGAGTTAGTACAGGGTGTAATATTAATGTGATGGTGCCATTTATTTTCAATATTTTGCTTCTTCAGACCCTGCCCCAACTTCAAAAATTCCTCCACGGTCCCTGAAGCAGATGATGAAACATTTTATTTCAAATATAATCTTTCATTTGTCGATATTGACTAAAACGGTAGTTTTTACTTCAGAGTCGAATCAAGCATAAACTTTTCCTCCTCTCCACAATTTATTCTATCATCACCTTGAATACTTTAGCAGTTTAGAGAATGAAATGCCATCCAGCTATCCATTTACCTTTTAGCCTTTCAACCTCGAGATTTTACGAGACAATATATCATACTCCATGGTGTCTGGGTGAAATTTTAAGTTTCCTTAGTGATGTATGCGTAAAAGTGGTAAAAGGGATTAAACAAAAATACAAAAAAATCCTGGTCCTTCATTTTTCTTTCTGAGAGCAAATCTCGCCCTTATTGGTATCCCATCTCCCCCACTCCCATCCCCCCACTCCCATCCCCACTTCAGCTGCTTTTAAATGCATTATAAATTGCTTTACTGCATTTTTTTAGCTCCACCCATTACACAGAATGTAATGAGTGGAGCTTATCAAATAATACGTGAGCTCCCATAGGTGCCTGTACAATGGTATGCTTTAAAATGCATCTCCTAGGTTTAAACAGTTTTGCTCTTGGAGATTCTGGCTCAAGCAAGATTTTTGTGCGCTTCAAAAAACTTGTATTTCATGATATTCCATGTAGTTTTTTAATCAAAGCTCCCAAAAGGTAAAACTTTTGTCAACAAAAGTGTCAGATTTCAATAAGTAATGGTGCTAAAAATAGCTCTTTTAGCTGTAGTCAGTTGGTATGGCGGTACTCCTTTTACGTGCAGGTCTATTAATTACATGTACAGAAATGTATGTGTCTTGTTGTTAATCTTATCGCAGTATTTTCCAATCAGAACTCTGACATTCTTCTATGAATTTGCAAATTCTCAGAATCTTATTTAAGCCACGCTGTATCATATCGTATCGAATTGGAGTACAAATTCTTAATAGTTCATGACATAAACTAGAAGAAGATAACATGTGAAGTTGTTGTTTGATCGTTTTCGCTTGTCGTACTGTAATGTAAGAGGTTGGAAAATGTTGTTTTTCTTCTTTGGATCGTATCATACCAAAAATGTGTGATTTTTAGCATATTTAGCTTCTTTTTACTTGCATGTTGCTCCTTCATGTGGGCTTTGAAATAAGTATTTCTTTTTGCCTATGGTTTGCCATTTGTGTTTTCTCAAGTTTGCAAATAATGTGCTGCAAGTGTATTTTTTTAAGCTTTATGCCATTTCTAAACTAAAATAATGTTATTTTCCATCTTCTTATGTTGATTGCTAATTTTATTTGTTAAGACTCTAAAATTCTGACTCAAATCAAATTACCTAGTCCCTTTGACTTACTCACTATTACTTGAATGAAAATGTTTATTTTGATACATTTCTCAGTTTAGACTTCCCTTTGTGTATTCAGCTACATCTAAGATGGTCATTTTCTTTGTGTATTCAGTTACATCTTAGGTGGTCATTTTCTTTATTTTGCCTGTAATTGGTGGCTGTGGTTAGTTCCCCTTCCTGTTTTCATCAGTCCACCAAAGTCTGGACAGAAGAAGGGTTTCCTTTGTTTAGAGTATTATGGGATAGCCAAATGTAATATTATGGGATAGGCCACATGCTCTGGTCAGGAGTAATTTTAGATTTTCAGAAGAGACTTTCAGGAGGTCATAGAGTAAAGTTGGACTATCACCATGTAGCTTGTCAAATACCAAATAATATCTTTTCACTCTTGTAAATATTGTACAGTATGGTATGTGGAGTAGAAATAGACTTTGCACTGTAGATGAACTTGTAATATTCATGTGATCTTCTTTCATCTTCGTGTTTAAATATTTCACGAACTGCGTAAGAATCCACCAGCATTTGCAGTCCTCATACTGTAGATGCTGGCACATCCCAAAGAAGGAGATCACGTCTCGCTCGTGCCCCTTACAGTAAGTCTCAAGTGTCAGTAAAGTCTAAATTGTGCTACATTGTATCCCTGGGACTTATACCAAAGAGCTGTGTGGAAGCTCTTTGGTTATTCTTAAATGCACTATCTTTCACGGGATTGAGAATTTTCAGTTTCAATGCACTATCAAAGGCGGGATCTAAGGATAAAGTTTTGTTGAGTTGCTGAACGCACGTTGCATTGTGTAAGCCTGGAGTTGTTACTAATGTGCTGTATGGGCAGCAGATTGCTAGAAATAAACGTTTTTTTCCAAACTTGTTTACGGTGTTCGTGGATACGTGGAAGAATCATTGCTAGGTAGTATTCACCCAGGGGTGGGTGGGGAGGGGGCACTTCATACTGAAATTGGTTAGGGTGTACAGCCCACCAACTGAAAAACATACTCGCAGTATGACAAATTGTTTGTTAACTGCAGTATGAAATTATACAGTTTTGATACCCGCAGTATGAAAGAAGTCAATTTTCATACCTGCAGTATGAGTATTCAACGAAAATATTGTAAAAATGGACCAGCAGTACAAAACTAACACAGTAAAACCTCATTTTTCGGGACCTGCACTACGAAAATGATGAAAAAAAGACAATTTATTTTACTAAAAAGAAAATAATATAATGATTTTTTAGTACAATTGTTTTGTTGTTGTGTTTTTATAGTAAAAAAAGACACCTACACTACGAAAATGGAACAAAAAAGACACCTGCTCGGGCGGCATGAAACATATACCTCACCTATGATAGTGCCCCCCCCCCCCCTCCCCTGGAGTATTTGATGGGGCATCTCAGAGCTGCTAGTAAGGTTGTGACGGTTATCCATTTAACTGTTCTTTTATCCGTCTAGGAAATCATGCTCCGTGTAAATGAATGTTATTTCAATTTCTATGTTTCTTTTTTGGTTCTGATGCTAATAGCATAAGGAACCTATGCCGTCATGCTGGCGTGTGTATGTATGTATGTGTGTATGTATATATGTCTGTATGTGCGTCTGTGACAGCAAGTTTGTAAGCGCGATATCTCAAGAAGGATACACCGTATTCATGTCATATGTGGACACGTATAGCCCGTGGTCCGTAGATGTGCCTTATTGTTTTTGGTGGCGATGTCATGCATATTAATGAGTAGGTGGGGCTTAATGTAAATATCTTGAAATGCTTATATATTTACAACCATATGTCTGCTTCGTTTCATATGAAATGTGAAAGAAAATCTTGAAAGAGTGATTTATTGCAACTGTATGTCTGTTCACATCAATCTTGCATGTTAAAATTGTCAGCTATTGTGCATGTACAGTATGAGCCTTCTTTTTCTCCAAAATAGTTTCTATAATATAAATGTTCGGTCAAAATTGGTTCTACAATGATTCAATCAGTAAATAAATATAAGGTCAAAATTGGTTCTACAATTATTCGATCAGTACAAGGCATGATGATAAATCGTTTTGATATAAGTGACAGTCCATAGCCATTTAGAAAGGCCAAATAATAATAACTGGTAGGTCTTGTTAAAAATGTGGCTATGAAGGTTGTTGAAGAGCTGTGACATAACACTAACCTGAGCGAAGTAGTTCATTTTATTTAAAAAAAATCAGGACAGATACAAGTGAATGTTTCATGCCATAAAGCCCTGGGATATCCTTTGGTGGAAATAGTGGTTTCACATGGGTGGGCTATTCAGGAAGGTCAAATGATTCTGTAATTAAAGGAATATTCCTATAGTTTTTCATGTAATGCATGAAAATGACAATTCAAACTGAAGCTTTTCTTTTGTAGTGTTGATGTTCCCTTTATATTCATTTCATATATTAAACAGAACCTAAAGGTTTTGTGGTTCCAATGCTTTTTTTTACAAGCTGATTGATTTGAAAAATTTGTATTAACCGCCACGTTATTGCATCATGAAATATTTGTTCCATGATACTCATTCATAAGTCACACCCACCATGCAGATCAATAAAAATGTTGACAACATAAGCATTTGCAAAATAATTAACATTATGGCCATAGCACATATGATGCAGAAAAGGTTGCTTATTTATTCTATTTTAAGAATTTGTCAGTAATCCCCACCTTAGCCACCTACTCATTTATATTTATGACATCACTACCACAACATTGGAACATTCTGTATGTACAGACCATGACCCATCTGTTTACTGCCATAGCATAAATCTGGTATATTGTTTATGAGATACAGTATGGTGTTTACATCATTTAGCACTTGCACATTATGCCACGCCCACCATGCATATTAATGACATCTGCTGATAACATAAGCATGTACACAATAACCAACAAAATTATTATGCCCAATATGACGCAAAACGGATATACAGTTGCTCATTTATCACTTTTTCAATATTTTCACTTTTATCCCCGCCCCCATATTAATACCCATGATATCACCCCAAAACAAACAAAAAAATTATGGTACATCTGCAGACCATGGGCTATCTGTGTACCAAACATGAGTTTACCATTCTTGAGATACTGTGTTTACAAGCTCTTTTTAACAAAACCATATTAAGCCCCACCCACTACACTACGCATATTAATGAATTTCAATGTTTTTACATCATGAACATGTACATAGAACTAAAACACACTCATCATTAACCAATGAATATCATCAAACATATAGAGTAACTAAAGTGAAGGTGATTGATATAATGAAGTTATCAGGCACTAAGAAACAAAACCATTATGTTTACCAAGAAATGGCCCCTTGACCCATATAGAAACCACAGTTCCATGAATGATCAGAAAAGATTATTCATAGAAAATTGTGAAGGAATGGTAGGATGTTTATAACAGAAACCTCAAAATTGAATAATTTATCCCAGGAGGGGATAATTTTGGAGTTAAAGAGGATACTTCAGAGCTCTCAAATGTCTAAGTTTATCAGTGCAGCCAATGACCATATCCATTTATGTGAAAATCTTGAAATGCTTATATTTTAACAATCACATGTCTGTTTTGTTTCATATTATGATTTAAGCTAATTTGTACGTCTTAATGTTATAAAAACGTTGAATTTCATTAAGATGCATAGTGGACCCCGACCCGACCCCCCTTCCCCCGCCCCCCTCCCCTGGGGCTTAATATGGTTTTGCTGAAAGAGCTTGTAAACATGATATCTCAAATATTTCATGATATGCAATGACATAACAGTTAATACAAAATCAATCGGCATGAAAAAAGCATCGGAACCACAAAACCTTTTGGTTCTGGTTAATGTTTACATAAATTCATGAAACTTTTTAACCAATTTTCTTCTCCTGTCAATCTTTACCTAATAAAGTTATTGCCTTCACATTTTTCCCAGGGTCCATATGCATATTCACTAAACATTTTCACGGTACCTGGGATATGATGTATAGAACGCAGCTAGCTTGTGCTCATGAAGGCGCTAGGCCCAGGCTAGCGCTCATTAACATAACTCGTTAAATACACACACACACAAGAATTTTCTGCCCATATCCATTCATTATTGAGTCACAGTACATATCTCCCAACCACTGACCGGCCCACGTGCAAATCTTTCAATCACAGCCACGCTGTAACTCCTAATAAAGTCTTGGGGATACCGTACTAGCTTTTTTTACATTCCAAGTGGGGGGTGGGGGGGGGGGGTTAAGAATCATTGAGTGGGCCATGCAATATTCGAGGGGAATCCCACGTTAAATCCAAACTGTGCTGGCACTCCTGGATATCTCAAGCGCGAGGTATTGCAGATTTGCTGTGTTTGTGAACAGAGATTTTTATTTAGACAGTCTTCGAAATTAGCATAAGTCTGACAGTCCGGGGCTAGCTAAAACGCTCATCGGACTAGTGGAATTGAAGTCCTGAACACCCATCGGGCTAGTCCAAAAATCAGATAGAATGATCTAGAATTATGACAGAAATAGACAAGACAGCATACCTACAGTACAAGTTCTAGCTGACTTTAAACGTTGATATTTATGCTATTGTGATTGCAATATTTCCGATTTAAATCCTATTTGGTCCTTGTACCATGTTTTCATTACATGATTTACCAATCATGCATACACGTACACATTTCTGTATACATATTCACGCACTTTTAGTGTTAGATATAACAAGAATGTATACTTACGGTGTTTGCAAAAAGTTTGTGAAGGGTTGCCAGATTTAGAGACTAGGGCTCAGGGCATGCCCATTCACTGATTGTGTGTTCTGGAATGTGATTTATCAACAGATTTCCCCTGATCTGAATATATTCATGCAACTTGTTTGCGCATATGTGGAGGGCTTTAATACTTGACTTATTCATGGGGATGGGAGTAGGTAATTTGCACTATTAATGTACATTAAATGTTCGATACGGGGCCTTAATTGTGTGCTTCTCAAATGCGCCAGGAATTGAAATCTTTTTCATACAAAATAATATTGATCGATGGGCTAGTCAAATCAAAATGCTAATTTCTGACCTATATTTTATGGCGGTTTTGGCCTACTTAACTTTGTTGAGCATGCTTGTATTACTATCAGGTTTATTGAAAATAAAGTTTTGTTTTAAATTATTTTGCAGGATTGCTTATGGTATGTTCTTTACATATTTTTTTCGATGAAGTCTCTCGAAGTCATTTTATCATGTGTAATGAAAATGATTGAACGTGCCCTGGTGGTGTGTGTTCCCTTTCCATTAGTACCATTTATTTTCCATGAATTTTTGTCTTGCATTTATCAGTTAGGATATAAATTTACCACTAGTTTCCACTCATTGGGTGGAAGCTCTTTGGTCGGACTGATGCCAGCCGTGTTAGTACGGCTGCCGTCAGTGATGGCTGGCCGTCTTGAGGATACGACAAAAACCTATACCCTGCTGTACTGTTTTAAACCTTTTGTTAAAACAGGAAAATCTCAGTTTTAAGATCTTTATGAAAACAAAACCATTTTACCTTTTTTTCACCCACAATGCTTATTCATGACATTTAAAGCCCATCTATGTCTTCAAAAACTGTTTTTACGGTGATTTTAGTTACTTTTATTAAAGTATTAAGTTACTGGGCTACATTTCACTCCGTAAAATTGTCTGACGAGCTCTCCAAAGTACAGTCAAAGTTCAAAACATTGCATTTTAGTGGGGGTATTATGTTTTAGATTATTTGAGGAAATCTTTTTTCAGTACCGGCTAAATGAAATTAACATTTATGAAAAAGATTAATGTGTAATTGTTAGAAATTTTGTTATGTTTACAAAATGTATTTTCTAACCATAGTTGTGGTGGAATTAGCCTTTGACATCGCCAATGTCAGTAATCCAGGAAGACATGATGGCACCATGCATTAAATGTCACATAACTTTTGTTAGAAGCATAATTTTTCAGGCATCTGGTAGTCATTCACAACTAACCTCGTTTGGCACATACAGTATGACCTGACCGTTAAGGTGCCATTACACCCAAACAAACAAACTGATTACAACTCATACAGGAAAATTGAAACTCTTGGATTTTTAACATGATGAATAATTGCCCCAAAATGGAATAGTCTTTTTTTTTTAAATTAAATCATTAAAAGCAATTAATTCTTCTTGCATTGTTATGCGTTTAGCTAGGACATCATTGATGTCTAGTTTCGATTAATTTTTGATAATTTTTTAAAATTGTAATACAAATTTTATGGTTTCATCCCCACCCTCAAATAAGTTAGTTGAACCATGTGTTGTCACTTGACCAAACTAGCCCCCAATATTTTGAATGCTCCATCGTCCCTTCCAAAGTTGACTGAGTAGGGGTTGGAAGGGGGCAGGGTGGACCAAAAGTGGGGCGGGCGGACCAAGGGGAAGCAACGGAGAAGCAGGGCAGGTCGCCCCTTTAAAACAGCAAAGTTAGGGCACTGGGCAGCATTGGGTAAATTGCTTTAAAGTTAATTAAAAACCATGAAAATAACAAAGAATTTCATCAAACTTGTTTAAAAATTGATGTGCAGTATTTTGAAATTTCAGACATCAATATGCAAATTTGTCAGGATTATCCTAAATCCTGAAATAATTAAATCCATGGAAGGTAATAATTTTGTGTTGAAAGTACTGTACAGTACGTCATTTAAAAAGTTTGTTTGATTAACAAATATAACAATTTACATACCTTGGGCCTAGTGGCATAATGACATATCTGGAGGCTCGGGTTGCAAAATATTAGATGGGGCCCCTTAAGTTAGTGGAACGATCAACAATCCGCTTTAAAATGTGACATGATCGAGTGTATGTGGGTTTAGGGGTCAAGAGTTATACTTTATTCTTCAGATGGGGATCAAAGGGTGTAAACATGGAAATATCCACTAAACAGCACTTATTTAATGAGGGCACTTTCTCCCAGTTGCACAACCAGGATTTCTACAAAAGAAAGGGGTGGGGGGAACCTTTCAAGAATAATGGACCTATTGTCAGAAAAGAAGACTTCACCCACCTACATGAGCAATTATGAACAGATTTAATTGTGAAGTTAAACAAATTGAAAAGTCCCCATGGACCTTCATATTACCAAACTTAGAACCTTTTCTTTCTGGACCTTTCTTCTACATCTGGCACTTTTTTTATGTCTAAGGGGTGTCCAATACAAAAAAAACCTGGCTACACCTCTGTGGGCTCCTCTCCCTGGCAGAATTCTGTATGTTAGCTTTGTATGGTGAAATATTCAAGTAGGATACATTTCTATACATTTTTGAGTAAGAAATTGCATTAAATTAGATTTGGTTAAAAATGACCTAAATTTGTTGATTAAAATTTTATAAGCTGCCTAAAGTTTGATAGAGATAAGCCAAATGTGATTGATAAATGCCCAGATTGGTTTAGATTTTGCATCAATTCCGTTGAAAATGACCAAAATTTGGTTAGGAATCGCTGTCACATTTGCTTTAAAATGCCCAAATTTGCTTTAAAACGCCCAAATTTGGTTAGAATTTACTCAAAAGTTTGTTAGAAATAGCCCGAATGTGGTTGAAATTGCCCTGATTTGTTTAAATTTGCCTACTTTTTTTTAGAAATCGCTGTTAAAGATTACAGATAGTGCTTGCGTGGCCTAAGGTTTGTTAGAACTCACCAATTAGTTTAAGGTATCAAAAATTGGTTAAAAATTGTCCATTTAACCAAAATGGCTTTAGTCATTCACTTTTGTCTGTTTGGTTGACAGCTTAGTAACTACATTTTTTAGGCAGAAGTACGATTATGAAGTCATATTTTCGGCACACCTTCTGGCGTCGAAAGCTGCATACATCACTGTCGCCCAAGTTACCATGAAAACTATAGTAATGTAATGCAATCATGACGACAAAATTTGATAAAGGTGCCCACGCACATATGTTTCCTTCGGACCCTATCCAGCCCTGGTTCTACGTAAACTTATTTGAATTCTTACTTACCGAAAATACTGCTAATTTTTAATCTTTAATGCAATGTAATTTGTGGCTTAGGCCCCTAAGGCCTTGCGGTCAGGGCTCCGTGCCCTCTTAATCTCCCTGGCGTTACACCACTGGTCAGGCCAGGACTTGGGAAGTGGGCCTAGAGTGTAGGCCTAAGTTAGTAAACATGTTTGTCCATTACAGGCCTACGTTAGGCTAAGTGTATGGCTGCTATGTTAATTCATAACATTACAGTATCTGGCCCGATTTCACGCAGTTTATTCATATTTTGGAATTTCTTACGAAAATGACTTAATTTTTAATATATTTAAATATTTCTTCTTAATAATAGCAATTTGACGGAATAGCAAAATGTGTATGTAAAATATCAAACTTGTAAATTATGGCAATTAATGCATAACTCATTAACTGTTAATCATTGGGCCTAACGTTAGTGTAGTAGGTCTAAGCCCATCATTTACTAACTTATTCTCTAGGCCTAAATCCTGAGTCCTGGCTGACGCATGTAAAATGTTATATATTTTAAGTCAAACAAACTTTCTGAATGAGGTACTTTGAACCAAAAAATGATTACCTTCTATGGATTAAATTATTTCAGGATTATCTAATACCCAGCTTGCTAGTAAACTTTTGACTTGCATTGTGATATATAGCGCGTTTGTGTCGTGCAATAGCGCATTTGCATCGTGCAGTAGCGCATTTGCGTCGTGCAGTAGCGCATTTGCGTCATGCAGTAGTGCGTTTGCATCATGCAGTAGCTCGAGCATGCAGCATGGCATATGTGGCAACTTCGGCGGTTCAATTTGCCCAACCATTTGTATAAACAACATTTAAACCAACCGTTTAGCAAACATAACTATGAGGTTTACCTTTTTCTGGTAAAATAATTTCAATCGCTTTTCTGTACATATATTAGGCAGTATTCGACCAACAGCTTTGAGAAATTTCTTTTAACCAACAAAAAATGTACCTATTGTTTTAACAGTGTTATCCTTTATTAATGAAATGAGGATGCCTTTATATTCCCTTTAACAATCATAAGGCAGTCTTGTTTGACATAAATATATGATTGAATGTAGGTTTTTTTTTCTTTCTTTGACAGGATTGTCTTCCAAGATGATGACCTGGATTCAGCAGACTTATCACCAAAATGAATTTTATAGCAATTGTAGAAGTCCTTCGACAAAGCTTTGAGACCAACTTTTATGACATGATAATGTTGCATGTTGGGCAATTGGCAAGTTCTGAGAGGTGATCATCATCAACATCTTTGCAATTACAAGACCTAATAAATAAAAATGCCGAAGCAAAGGTGGAAAAGAATGGGACGTCCACCAATTGTTCGTGAGACAGAGAGAAGGAAACTCATGACTCAAGTTCGTGGTTGGTTTCATCAAGGAGATAAACAATTCTTGGCAGATTCTGCTGGCTACCAGAGCTGCTGTAATTCTTTGATCATGCTTGCCCACCTAACAGATGTTGAAGTCAGCAATATTACAGCAGAAGATATTAATACAGTTCTAGTTGATGGAAATCACCTCCACCGTAGTATTTCAAAAACTTTACAAAAAACTACAAATCAAGTTACTACGTACCTGACCGTACCCCAGTTGCCAACTTCATTTTCCATTAGTAGTAGTTCATTCAGCGTCGAGTATTTTGAGAAAATTAAATCTAACTACAAATATGGCGAATTATATTGGGCGTTTAGAAAGGCTCTTATGGTCTCGCGTACAATCCTGTTGGTCATGGGGCATTCTGTACTTGCCGTATTTCGAGATAAAGTAAAGAACAAGCTAGTTTTGTTTGATCCGCATGCTAGAAATGAAGGCGGTATGTTTGATTCGAATGGTGTGGCTATTGTGTTGTACTTCGGTTCTATCCCATGTCTAACAAAATTTGTGAAAAAGCTTGCAAACAATATCAAATCAACTGAAGTAGAACTACACCCTATCAAACTATGTTGCAGGAAAGTTTACACATTATGCTCAGCAGAGACAACCACTGCTGCACATGTTGGCCAATTCTCTTCTCGTGTGCAGTCTGTTATCCAGGGCTCTTTTCATCAAACAGACAGCCGCTTCTCGCCTCATTCCGCCGGGAGACAGGGTTCTTGTAATTCTCTAGTGATGCTGGCGTATTTGCAGCAGTACAGCGTGTTGACTTCGGATCATGTAGATGAAGTACTACTCCATGGTGATCGATTGTATCACATTATCTCCGAAAATACTGATCAAGGAAGTGATAGATATTCTTGCCACATGCCTTTGACCACATCTCAAATGCCCTCAGTTTTGGTTCTCAAAGATTTCAAGTACCAAATAAAATATTTTCCAAGCATCTACGGCACACTACTTTATGACAGCAGAAGCCTACTTGAGACATTTGAGGATGTATTAAAGAGGGTTCTTAGCATGTCCAAAGCTGTTATTTTTGTTATGGGTCATTGCAATCTTGCCATTTTTGAAGAAGATGGGAAACTAGGTGTATTTGACCCTCAGTGTAGAAATCGGTACGGCCTACCTGATGTGAGAGGGGCCGCGACTGTTCTGTACTTCTCAAGCATTAGACGTCTGATTTGTTTTGTTAATACACTCGCTCGCTCGCTGGCTTTGTCGCTGTCAGACATATTTGAAGTACGACCTTTAACAATGCGGCCTTTGCTCCCTTCTTACGTTCTCCGTAGCTCAATGCATCAAGGCGACAGCCGACATTTCTCCCCTCAATCTGCTGGTCGCCAGAATTGTTGCAATTCTCTTATGATGCTGGGGTATGCTGAAGGATACGATGAAATAACACCCTATTTGTTGGATGAAGTTTTGCGCCGTGGAGATGAGTTGTGCCTTTCCATATTAGCATCTTTACATGAATCTCTCGGACCGAAGGACTTGTCAATATCGGATATGCCGTCATCTCTATCCGTGGATAACTTTGAATTTCAGGTCAAGTTTTTGCATCGTTTTAAAAGGGTCTTGTTTCGCACTGTTAGCACAGCTCATGGACTCGGTAAAATTCCCAGAAGTTTCGTGCTGGCTTTGCAACCTTCTTCAAAAGTGATTCTTGTTATGGATCGTTATATGTTTGCAGTTTTTGAGACGAAAACACAGGAGTATGCTCTGTTCGATCCACGTTCTAGAAACGAATTCGGCTTGGCTGATTCAAATGGATCAGCCAATGTGTTGTACTTCCCTAGTGTCGAGGTTTTGGCCAAATTCTTTCTGATGCTTGCAGAAGATTTGGAGATTGATAAATCCACAGTGATTGAGTTACATCCTGTAAGGCTCAAGCGTGTGGTGCGTCCACTCAACGCTCAGGTGACAGTGAAGCTGGAGGAGGACACATCTGAGTATGACATTTGGTTGCCAACATAAAAGTATGCTTAGTACCCAGGCCTGTAGCAAGGATTTTGAAAGAGGCATTAAGTGCAGAGCTTATGCCCAGTGGAAGAGTTTTCTTCAGGGGTGCTTGAATGTTGGGGAGCCAAAACAAAATGACTGGCAAATGTCCTGTGTAAATTTCAGCTGAAAAAAAGTTGTTTTTTTAGGGCGGGGAAAGGGAGGGGGGGGGATATGGCCCCACAATTCCTGCACCAGTTGGTTAATTGTCGATCCATGCATCAAGTAAGCACTCTCAGGATAATTTGTTATGTATTTTTTCCAAAATGGAAAGAAATGACAACGTGTGTGCTTTTATAGAATACACAAATATCTTGGAATTTTTCTCAGGCTTTGTAAACATGGGAATATTCCTTTAAAAAGGGCATGATACCAAAAAAATAAAAGTTGAGTTTATAACAGTTTTGCATAGTTCATTATATTCCATCAAAAGTCCCGAAAAGAAACCATTTGCATGAAAAATATAGAAACTAATCAAGTAATCGATGCTCCAACAATGCAAGAATCAAAAACTGCTAGGCATGATGAAATAACCATCCTTACGAGGAATGGTCCATCAATCATTCATGGGTTTTGCACAAAGTCCTCCCAAGCATATAATGTATATTTTTATTAAGGCTTTGCCAAGGACTAATCTGATTCGTATCATTGAAAAGCAGTTATGTGGCTTGAGCTCAAGCTGAATGACCTATTGTGTACAGTGTAACAGTAGCTGGTTGCCAACAAGTAAACTGAATAGACTATGAAGATGTTGTCAGTTAAGAAGGTATAGATTACCCCTGTGTTGTGTCTGGTGTAACAATAGCTGGATGCTAGTCAATGAATTGTGAAGAGTTTCTCGGGTTGAATGGTGTGGATTACACTGGATTTTGAGAAAATCGGAGGGGTCTAAGGGCCAAAAATTCTTAATGGCGAAACCAGAAGTTGTGCGACGGCACTCCCTGAACGATTTCATCAGCGAACATACAATGAATGCAGTGTAAATATTATAAGGAAAATTTCTCCTCTGCATGGGGATTCCTCTTCTTTAGAAGACATTGATCTTGATATATCAGGTCCTTTCTGATGTAAATAAAGTTTTTAATATAGATGTCAATGTTTGTAATGTTTGAGTCAAAACTTAAAAAGCCCGTTCAAATTTGTGATTTCATTTTGGAACAAATCAATGCACTAAGTCAATAGATAATTTTAACATTAACGGTTGCATATTAGAATTTACTATTTTAGACTGCTGCTGAGCAGGGAAAATTTGTAATGTAGTTTGGTTTCAACTATTGATTTCTTTTGTAAGAACTCATTAAGAATTTTTTGCCCTTGGGGCCCCTCCAACCCGGCACCCACGATTTTCTCAGAATCAGGGGTAATCCACACCATTCAACCACTAGCAACCAGCTTTTGTTGTACCATACATAACACAGAGGTAATCTATACCTTTTTAACTGACAGCATTTTCATTGTCTATTCACAGTTCACTTATTAGCAATTCATTTGGGGTTCAAGCCACATAACTGCTGTACAGTGAAGCGAAGCAGATTAGTCCTTGGCTGAGCCTAAATATAAATATACATTATGTGCTTGGGAGGACTTTGTGCAAACTTCATGAAGCAATATCTTTCCTTAGGAGAAATGGTTCGTCAATCATTGACATAGTTAATGCACATTATTACCTCAGGCGTTATGATACACAGCTATTTTTATCACCAGTTTGAAAACAAACTTCTCCCAGTAAGACACCTAACATGATGAGTGATTTTAATCACAAAAGTGCCTTGATTATTCAGCTCTGGCTTTGTGTAATATTATACACTCAAATAGCCTTAGGCTTCTTGACTGGCGGCATGGTTGGCAAAAAAACAATCATTGTTTGGAGTGGAAACACAATACACTGAACAGGAAGTCGGGTTGGTAATTGTCATACCTGAGTTTTCAAGATTAACTCGGGTGTCGGGTGCAGGTAGGCTTAAAGAAAAGCTTTTCAGCGTTACAGTTAGGCCTATTGTTAGACAGACACAAGCTTTGTTTGTTTTGCTATTTAAGCAAATTATAATAGCATGGTAAGAAATGTATTGTCAAAAATATGTTCACTCCTAGTGTAAATGCATCAAATTTCAAGGAACAGACATAAAAACATGATATTTGCGTGGTGTGAAAGTGTAGCAAGAAATTTCGTTCTGGAATGACTTCATCACAAGTTCACCAATTTCTTACGAGCAAGAAGATGAGCTAATGAGAGGGATATTGTATTTGCCTTTTTTCCAATTTCTGCTATTACAACCAACACAAATTTTGGAATAATTCTCTATCAAATTGTCAAAATAATCAAGTGAGAGTAATATAAAAGCCCATGTCATGCCCTCTTTAAAGGGTTATATCAGTAGTCAAGCAACTTGATCTTATATGAAAGAGGACTGTCATAAAAACAACATTGTGAAGACTTTGGTGATCGTAAACAATGCACCACACACATACTAACCACATACAAATAATGTCTGATTGGGAAAGTTTTTCAGGTTGTTCAGATCTTAATTTGTCATTTTCAAGCTATGATAAAAATGTTTTGGAAATAAATGAAGAACATTCTCATAATAAAGGGATGTCATTCCTTTTGAATTTGAACCACTTGCAGACGAAAGAAGGATCAGGCTTACAACCCTTACATGGGCTCTTACATGTACCACAATATAAAGCTTGCGTAGTCTGCATGAAATTCTTACCGTTTCGCAAGTAATATTTTGTTAAACATAATCAAATTGAAGTGTCTGCAACAACTAGCTTTTTTTTTTCTGCCTGATGGAAATATAAAGTTTTGTTTATCAATGTTCAAGTCTCTGTCGCTTGACGTTTTCAACAGTCCTACATGAACTGAATAGTTCATTCACGCAATTCCGTTTGCGTTTTTGCACTTGAATTGAAAGTTTTTAAAGTTATTGTGAACATTTTGTTAGTTTATTTTCAAGTTTTGATATGCTAAAAGGAATCAAATTGAAGTGTTTGTAACAACATCTACCCTTTTTTTTACATCTAATGGAAATATAAAGTTTTCTTTATCAATGTTCAAGTCTCTGTCACTTGATGTTCTCAACAGTCCTACATGAACCAAAAATAGTTCATTCACGCAATTCTGTTTGCGTTATTGCATTTCAATTGAGAGTTTTGAAGAAATTGTGAAAAATTTGTTAGTTTATTTTTAAGTTTTGATATGCTAAAAGGGACAGCTTGGCATATGGACAGAATTATAATTCAGTTATAATTTTTTGATTTCCTTCCTTCGATCATATTCCACACTATATAAAATAAATCATACAAATTTTTAACTGATTAAGTAGCCCAGTCGGTTATGGCTTCATCAGTGTTACATATATAAAAAAAAAAAAATGTTTCATTTGAATTTTTATAATTCGCGAAACAGTTAAAAAAAATTATGTCAAAGACGATGCGGTCAAGCTACTGTTTAAATCAAACAGGGGTAACAATCTGGCGTGAGCTGAATATGACATTGTACCCGGTAAGCCCTGAAAACTCAGTTTATGTTAAGTGCACAAAACACGTCCAGAATTGTCTCATTTTGTTGCCCTTTGGCATTATTGATAAACGACTTTTAGTTTGAGAATTTATATTACTGCATCCTCCAACTACACAACGCTGCAGCATTTTGTTTAATATTTGCTGACAAAATGTAATATTTACTACACAACGCTGCAGCATTTTGTTTAATATTTGCTGACAATATCGATACTAGTAGTAAAATTTCAATGGCGGCCGTTAATATTTTAGAAGAACAAACAGAGATGCCATTGATACTAGTTTAGTGAAATTTTTTCAAATGGAATAACATATTTAATGTAACATCCGACCCCTATGGCAGGAACAGGTTTAAGGTCTGTGGACATTTAGCAATTTCTATTTTGTGGCATAAAATGCAGATTATTTTTTATTTGACAATACAGTTTTCCTCCCAAAATTTATGCTAAAGTTGTGATGTATGACCTTCATGTATTTCTTTTTTAAGTCTCGGTCCTGAAAATGAAGAAAAAGTCCATTCCTGTTAGAATTTGATTGCAAGTATGGTCAAGACTCAAAAACCTTAAGAATTTTCTGATCAATTTCAAACAATTATACTAGACATTTAAAAAAACACCAGGGTTGCCCTTTGCATAACAACTTTGCATATGTTGATGCCTGAAATTTCAAAATGGTCAATTTCTAACCTCTTTTGATAAATTTTTACTTCCATGGTTTTAAAATAGATTTTAAGCAATTAAGCCGATGTTGCCCATTCACCTTAAGATAGATGCCCAAAATCCATTAATTCTATACATGGAATTTGCCTAGTGAGAAGGGAGGGGGGGGGGGGGGGTCAAAAGTAGAGGGGAATCACCTTAAGATGCAAAAAATCACTATACAAAAGATACAAATTCAGGAAAAGTGCCCACCCTCATATACTGCCTATGGTTATTCTGTTATATGTTTTTGTTATATGGTTATAAGGTAGGGATAAGGGCAGAGTGTTATGTTATAGTAACATGGTAATATATATGCCTGTGTATCATAATCTTGTATTGTATGTATGTACCATGATGTGGGGGGGAGACTTGTTGGGTTTCTGAAGGGAGGGATGAGGGTGTAATTTGCATGTCATAGTAACATGGTAATATGATATGCCATATATTATCTTGTATATATGTATGTACCATGATGGAGGAGGGTAGGGGGTGCTAGTTTGGTTTCTGAATGGAGGAATGAGGGTGGAGTTTGCTTGTTATAGTAACATGGTAATATGATATGCCATATATCATCTTGTATTATATGTATGTACCATATATATACCATGTGTACTGGAGTCCGATATGACTTTTCTTCCTATATATGTAAGTTTTCTTCCGTTAATATTATCTTATGTTTCTTTATTTGTTTGTACAGGGGTCTGCTTAGTTTGATTTTCAGGTTAGTGGTTATTCAAATTGACCTTACTAAGTACGGAAATAGGCCACACCCACCATAGCAATGCGGTAACTAGGTGGGGCACACAAACAAACCCTCAAATCGTGCATGACAAACACATTGACATTTAGACTTTCAATGTGGCCTATTGCAAGGTTGGATCCATTTATGGCACTTCTCCGGATCTTTCGACTTTTTCGCAAAGGATATCAACAAAATTTAGTTTGCTAACCACTCTGGGTAACAGGAATCCAATTTACAATGCGGTACCCGTATGCACTATTTTTGTTCACTATCTTGGTATCACTCGGTCCTGCTAGTGCAGAAATTTGTTTGTGCATTATATCGCATTGACTGCATCAGCGTGCGTCGCTAGCTAGCTGTACTGTATCAGTATCACATATTATTTTTACCCCACTTAGTTATGCAGATTTAGTTGCTAGGCAAATTTGTGCGGTGATTGGTTGAAAAAGCTGTCAATTATCTTACTAAGTGAGGTCAATTATTGTGGGTGAGTGATAGATGTGTATTCAACTGATGACATAAATTTGCATATTTTTATGAATATTCAGGTAGCCCAGAAATAAGTTTTTTCTTGTGATATTTACAGGTATTTGACCAAGATTTTATCTCATTTTACTTAAGATTTTTGCCATAGAATTTGGGAAAATTTGCCAAACTTGAGGAGTGCAAGCTTGTGATGTGTCTTCCTCTTTAATAGATTTCAGATTTGAGTCACTTTTAAAAACTCCAAATAACAAAAGGTTTTCAACACTTTATAGCACTCTCAGGAAGTCGTGGTGCAGCAGCCCAGTTGTTAGGGCGTCAGTCTCGTATTCAAAAGGTACTCGGATCAAATCTCAGCCAGGGTGCTGTGTGTCCTTCAGCAAGACACTTTATTCCATTTGCTCCAGTTCACTCAGCTGTGAAATGAATACCAGTTTTGGCTGATAAGTTAACCTGCGATGAACTGGTGTCCCATGCAGGGGAGCCTGGTACTTTCATCCGCTTAGCACCATGGAAACCAGGTATAACCACCGGCTCAAGTCATTTAAGTACAGCACTTCGTTTGCCATTCTGTATCATATATGACTGGATATGCTATTCAAATCAGTATGACAATTATGGTACCCATGACGCGTCCTTCTTCTTAAAAATTTGTTCCAGCAAATCATAACCACAAACTTACTGTAGCAAATAGTGAAACCACTTTATCTTAATCAAAATAACCACACAATAAGGACTTCATCCATTGCTAATATGATACTCAGCACCAACTTCCACAACAACTAAGCTTTTCAGGATAAAGAAAATAAAAGAGGAAAAATCTGACCGGACCTGGTTATTTATTAGGTCGGGTCTGACTGTTTGAAACTTTAGGGGAACAGAAGAAGTAATGCCAATCATGTCAGGTCTGTTGGGAGGGGATGAGGTGGTTGTCTCCACAATACAAGAATACTTCATGGCCATCAAAGATTATGTGTGTCATGTACTTGTTTCTGCACCCCACCAGCAAACTTATCTGGCACCAGTACTAGTTTGATACCATATTTAGTGACCATTGACATTTTCTTGTTTCTATAGGACTTTTTCTAAACTTTTGCATAATCACAAACTACATAAGTATGAAGTTTTGTTTTTCTCATGAAGAAACATTTTATTCAGGAGGAAATTATTGGTTTTGTAGTCGTCTGTTGTAGACAATTTTCTAAGATTTTTGAAGCAGTGTTGGGTGGGACCTGTGAATTTGCAGGTGTAAAGTGCCCTTCCCAACATCAGATCATCAATTTGGCATCAGGGCCCTCCCTAAGTCATATCCACTTCTGGTATCAGGGTGCCTTTTGACAAGTGTGCTTTAGCAGCTACAAGGGCAAATAGGAAGCTTTGTTTGATTTAAAAAAAATGTTTTCTTGGTAGTTGTTGTTCTTAATTTGTATAAGCTGTTAGTCAGGCCTCACCTTGAGTATGCTATTAAGGCTTGGAGTTCCTTTTATGAGAAGCATTAGTACATTTTGGATCACGTTCAGCGAAGAGCCACTAGACTTATTCCCAAAGTAAGGAATCTTTAGTATGAATCTAGGTTGCGAATTCTTGGTTTGACCACACTTGAGATGAGAAGAGTACGTGGTGATATGATTCAGGTTTTTTTAAATTCCTGTAGTGATGCCTTGACTCACTATAATTTCTTGCATGTTTAAGCTAATCCTCATGTAACACACTAACAGAATCCTCTTCCCTCACCAAAGCGGCTTCCGAAACGTCGCAATACCCTAAACCAGTTAATACACTCGACACATCTATCTGGGAATCCTTTGCAAAAAAGGAACACCTCATTGCCATCTTTTTCCACCTCGAGAAAGCTTTCGACACTACCTGGAAATACGGCATTATCCGCAAACTTTACACCATCAGCCTTGGAGGCCACCTCCCCATCTTTATTCAAAACTTCCTCTCACCCAGGCAGTTCCAAGTTCGTATAAGCCACACACTTTCCAAGCCTACCCCCAAGATGGGCATTCCCCAGGGCAGCATACTCTCTTCAACCTGAGCATAAACGACATCGCGGATAACCCTGTCCCAACATCACAACGACTTCACCATCTTCTACTCCTCTTGTCAGAAGGATGATTCCCAGGGCAGCATCTTTCAACCTCATTAACCACATCGCGGACAAAAATAGGACCAACTCAGTCAAAAATAAGACCAACTCAGCAAGACTGGTGCAACAATAACAGTTTTAAATTCTCCAAAGACAAGACAAGTCTGCATGCACTTCTATCATTTCAACAACTTCCACCCCAACCCAAACCTCGTGCTCGATGGCAATCGCATCCCTAAAGTTGAACACACTAAGTTTCTGGGTTTATATCTACTCCACTCATCACAAAGCAACACATCACCAACCAAATCAAAATGCAACTCTCAAGCTACACCTCCATCTATACTGATGGCCTCAACAGCTTCTGCTGCTTCCTCAACATTCACCCTCAGTAGCAGGCTCTAACACCATCTTTTTAGCTGAGTGCAAAGGCCATCCTCTCCTCAAAATTTTAAGTACTCTCCTCTTCCGACTCCAAGGCTGTCCTTCTTTATTCAAATCTTAAATGGGATAACTCACATCCTACCACCTTCAACTTTTGCTCACCCTCAAAAGGAAAAGTATTATTTTGTCTGGGTGACCCAGCCAGGACATCCCTGGCATTGACAACCTTCATGTTGCAGCCGCTAACTTGCCCTCAACTCCCCATTCCATTTCCCAGAACCCTGTTTGACATCAAACCTTATCTCTCCACCCTCTTTGATGAACTGGCAGACCTATGGGACTCCCAAATTGATAACAAACTCCACGTCATCCCGCCCACCATCTCAGCATCATCCCATGCCACTCTTGGCCCCCGCCATCCCGGCCCCCTGGCCCATCCCGGCCCCCATCCCGGCCAAGCTCCCCCCATCCTGGGCCCCCATCCCCCATCCCGGCCAGCTCCCCATCCCGCCAAGCTCCCCCCCCAAGCTCCCCATCCCGGCCAAGCTCCCCCCATCCCGGCCAAGCCCCCATCCCGGCCAAGCATCCCGCCCCCCAGCCAAGCTCCCCCATCCCGGCCAAGCTCCCCCCCATCCCGCCAAGCTCCCCATCCCGCCAAGCTCCCCCCATCCCGGCCAAGCTCCCCCATCCCGGCCAAGCTCATCCCCCATCCCGGCCAAGCTCCCCATCCCCCAAGCTCCCCCCATCCCGGCCAAGCTCCCCCCATCCCGCCAAGCTCCCCCCATCCCGCCAAGCTCCCCATCCCGGCCAAGCTCCCCATCCCGCCAAGCCCCATCCCGGCCAAGCTCCCCATCCCGCCAAGCTCCCCATCCCGGCCAAGCTCCCCCATCCCGCCAAGCTCCCCATCCCGCCAAGCTCCCCCATCCCGGCCAAGCTCCCCATCCCCCATCCCCATCCCGGCCAAGCTCCCCCCATCCGCCCCATCCCGCTCCCCATCCCGCCAAGCTCCCCCCATCCCGCCAAGCTCCCCATCCCGCCCCCCATCCCGGCCAAGCTCCCCATCCCGGCCAAGCCCCCATCCCGGCCAAGCTCCCCATCCCGCCAAGCCCCCATCCCGGCCAAGCTCCCCCCATCCCGCCAAGCTCCCCCCATCCCGGCCAAGCTCCCCATCCCGGCCAAGCTCCCCCCTCCCGCCAAGCTCCCCCATCCCGGCCAAGCTCCCCATCCCGGCCAAGCTCCCCATCCCGCCAAGCTCCCCCATCCCGGCCAAGCTCCCCCATCCCGCCAAGCTCCCCATCCCGGCCAAGCTCCCCATCCCGGCCAAGCTCCCCATCCCGGCCAAGCTCCCGCCAGCCCCCATCCCGGCCAAGCCCCCATCCCGGCCAAGCCCCCATCCCGGCCAAGCTCCCCATCCCGGCCAAGCGGCCCCATCCCGGCCAAGCCCCCATCCCGGCCAAGCCCCATCCCGGCCAAGCCCCCATCCCGGCCAAGCCCCCATCCCGGCCAAGCCCCCATCCCGGCCAAGCCCCCATCCCGGCCAAGCCCCCATCCCGGCCAAGCCCCCATCCCGCCAAGCCCCCATCCCGGCCAAGCCCCCATCCTGGCCCCCCCCCATCCCGGCCAAGCCCCCATCCCGGCCAAGCCCCCATCCCGGCCAAGCCCCCATCCCGGCCAAGCCCCCATCCCGGCCAAAGCCCCACCCATCCCGGCCAAGCCCCACCCATCCCGGCCAAGCCCCCACCCATCCCGGCCAAGCCCACCCATCCCGGCCAAGCCCACCCATCCCGGCCAAGCCCACCCATCCCAAGCCCATCCCAAGCCCACCCATCCCGGCCAAGCCCACCCATCCCGGCCAAGCCCACCCATCCCGGCCAAGCCCACCCATCCCGGCCAAGCCCACCCATCCCGCCAAGCCCACCATCCCGATCAAAGCCCACCATCCCGATCAAACCCACCATCCCGATCAAACCCACCATCCCGATCAAACCCACCATCCCGATCAAACCCACCATCCCGATCAAACCCACCATCCCGATCAAACCCACCATCCCGATCAAACCCACCATCCCGATCAAACCCACCATCCCGATCAAACCCACCATCCCGATCAAACCCACCATCCCGATCAAACCCACCATCCCGATCAAACCCACCATCCCGATCAAACCCACCATCCCGATCAAACCCACCATCCCGATCAAACCCACCATCCCGATCAAACCCACCATCCCGATCAAACCCACCATCCCGATCAAACCCACCATCCCGATCAAACCCACCATCCCGATCAAACCCACCATCCCGATCAAACCCACCATCCACAACCTCTCTCGTGTCGACAACGTTTAGATTACCCGTCTTAGAAAAGGTTGCACACCCACATCACTGCTCCTTACTGGCTCCCCCCAACCCCTCTGCAACAATTGCCATTGCACCCTCACAGTTTATCAGGTTCTCCTTGCTTGCCCCCTGTACAAGCTTCCCTCGCTCCCCACAACTCAATTGCCAAGTTCTTCAGAAAAACCCTCCGGATAAAGTTATCTCTTTCCTTCATCATGCTTCCCTCTACAAGCATATTTAGTCCTCTCCCACCCCCTCTCTACTTTTTTTTTTCTTTACCCATGCACCTCCTCTCTCGATCCCAGCTTTCTTACCTTTAATTCTTGTATTTCTCTCAATCTCTCCCTGTTTTCTTTGCTTCCTACCTCTAGAATGATCTAACCTCTCAGGCCCAATTTGACCCTCATTGTCGTGGTGTTGTTAAGCCCTCATCAAACAAACAATCGAGGAAATTTGCTGCACATTAACATTTTGGCAGCCATATATAACTTTTTTAACATGGATTTTTCTACAGCAATGTACAAATCATTCCCAATGGAATGATAATTGCAAGTAATTAAACAAAAACAGGATATCTTGGTAAAAAATCAAACACAAATTTCATTCAATTTTGCTAAAAGATGTATAATACTATTTCTTCAAATTTACTTTAGAAAAACACAGTCCTACACTTGAAGACGATTTTGTGGTATAAAATGACAGTTCCAGCAATTCTTTGGAATAAAAGATTAAATGAATTTTGAAACCGAACTATGACATTGTGATGCATCAACAAAAATAAAGAAAACCCACATTAGTAAACCATTTCCCCAGTTAAACAATGGTGCTGAATTTGGAAAGCAGAGAAACTTCTTTGCTGTTTTGCATGTGTGGCATTACTCCTTGATCTACACGATATGTAAGATTACACCAAGAGAAAAGTTTAAAAGTAATCCAAAAAAATCCTCTCAAATCGATATCCATTTTTGATCAAAGGCTTCATTTTCTACAATCAAATATACATCACACTACACAGAGGTATCGAGTAGCTTAACGCAAGTGAAACAAAATCTCGAGGCTAATCCACCTCTCTAAACACTCATTAAAAAGTTACGTCTTTATTGAAAGGTTTGCTTTCTACAAACTTATTAATATTGTGATCTTATTTCACCCCAAATTTTAAACTGGTACTCCAAAATAAACCAATTTCGGATTCTTTCACTAATATTTCAAGCGTAATATACACTTTGGTACAACCTACCTGATTTTGAGGTTTCTGACTAGAATTTGAACCAATTGACTAGATCTTGAGATGTCTGATTAGTATTTGAAATCTCTGACTAGACTAGATTCTGAGACCTCTGGACTAGATTTTGAAATCTCCGAGTAGATTTGGAGACCCTGGACTAGATTTTAAGACCACTGACTAGATTCCGAGACCTCAAACTAGATTTTACCTCTCGACTAGATTTTGAGCTCTCAGACTAGAATTTGAGCTCTCGGACTAGATTTTAAAACCGCCGAATAGATTTTAAAATCGCCGACTAGATTTTAAAACCGCCGACTAGATTTTAAACCGCCGACTAGATTTTAAAACCGCCGACTAGATTTTGAAACCGCCGACTAGATTTTGAAACCGCCGACTAGATTTTGAAACCGCCGACTAGATTTTGAAACTGCCGACTAGATTTTGAAACTGCCGACTAGATTTTGAAACTGCCGACTAGATTTTGAAACCGTGAAAGACTAGATTTTGAAACTGCCGAATAGATTTTGAAACTAGATTTTGAAACCGCCGACTAGATTTTGAAACCGCCGAATAGATTTTGAAACCGCCGAATAGATTTTGAAACCGCCGACTAGATTTTGAAACCGCCACTAGATTTTGAAACCGCCGACTAGATTTTGAAACAGCTGACTAGATTTTCAGTCTTCTGACTTGACTTTAAGACCTCCCTGACTACATTTTGGGACATCTGGACTAATTTTGAGCCCTTTAAGACTAGATTTTGAAACCGCTGACTAGATTTTCAGCCCTCTTGACTTGACTTTGAGCCTCTGCCTACATTTTGGGACATCTGACTAGATTTGGAGACCTTTGAATAGATTTTGAGTAGTCACCGACATAGATTTTTAATCCTCTGACTAAATTTTGAACCCAATTGACTATATTTTGAACCTAATTGACTATATTTTGAACCTAATTAACTATATTTTGAACCTAATTGACTAGATTTTGATATCTGTGACTAGATTTTGGAGCCCTGCTTGTTACTTTAATTCATAGGGACTTGTCCATTAGTTTAAAAATATTATGCCCCACTTTTTCCCCGGAAAAGAATGGTTCCATGTCCCCCACCCCCAACTTGGGGAAGGAGAATTACAACCCTATAAATACATTTTCAGCCCTGACTAAATTTTGAGGTCTGTTACTAGATTGTGAGGTCTGTTACTAGATTTCAAGTAAGTGACTATATTTCTAGATCTCTGACTAGATTTTATTAGTGCAACACACCATCTGTTAATTCTTTCAAACGTCTTTTGAAAACTCACTTATTCATCAATTTAACGTTATGCATTATTCTTGTGAACTTGTTCAAGTGCTTTGAGGCCTGAGCAAAAAGCACTATATAATTCTATGCTTATTATTAACTCTGACTTGATTTAGATATATCCTACGACAAGATACAGTTTATACGTGACAACTGATGAATACATCTCCCTATGACTTACAATCTAATTTATCATCTTATTCTAAGAGACTTCTGAAGACCAGCAGGAGAATGGAAGAGCCAACAATGATGAAATTTTAATTACTTAAAATCCAAGATTCTATATTTATGTTCTTAGTGCGCAAATTTTTGTCTATCAGCTGAAAAATGTCCACAACACTTATCGAAAGATGATCCGCAAGCAGAAAACTATTACCGTAAGTGTAAAGATGATTTTAGAATAAAAGGTGTACAAATTTTGTTGATACAAAGTTGAACTTTTTAAAGTTTTGAGAGAAACCCATATTTTGTATTTTATTTTTAGGTACCATGTTTTTCTCTCGGATTATGGCATTCAATGTCCAAACTTCCATTACCTTCTACTGAAATATGAGCGGTTGCCTCAGACAGTTTCAATTCTTATTACACCTGATGTTGTTGTCCTGATCTGCAACGCTGCAAACCGCTAAAATGAATTGGCTTGGGAAAAGAAAGGAAAAAAAACTGTGCCCGCATCACTTTTCCAACTAAGTTTGGGTGATAAACTAATTATTTTTAGTATGGGGCATAACAGAAGTTACGTCTCCGGCCTGCATCCCTCCTGTTCCTCTTATATCCCCAAAAGGTAAAGGATTATGGCGCTCTTGCCTGGTTCACTGGTAGTTGTCGTGGTGCCGTTAAGCCCTCGTCAAACAAAACTGGTAGTTGAGGTCCCAGGATTTCCGCTCAGATAGTTTAGCAACCCCCCACTCCCCCTTCCCCAGTCTTTAAAACACCTGGTCGAAACATGAGGGCATACTATAATGGACTCTCTCATACATTTCGTGTATGTGATGGTACTAAGAACCTTTGGAACAAATTTTCAAATCAATCATGGCTATTTCTAATGGATACTTGAGAAATTTTTCAAAGACACGAGCATAAAAATTAGACCTGTATTATTACAAAATTAACCTTGACTTAGCAAAAACGAGGCACTCACTTTCCACCTGAGAGCTCCATTAAAACTCAAGAAATATGAGTGACAGATTTGATAGTTTTCTTACTGTTCAGTTGTGATCATTATCAAAGAAACTGTACCATTATCAAAGTCATTATAAAGGTAATTATTTATGCAAATGCTACATTTTATTCAAACATCTCGTGGCTCACAACCAGTGGCGTAGCCAAAATTATTTATGCAAATGCTACATTTGATTCAAACATCTTGTGGCTCACAACCAGTGGCGTAGCCAAAGGATGGGCAGAGAGGGCAATCGCCTAATATTCCATTTTTTATCGGTTCAAAATTAGTACCGTTCATTGGCAGGGGCCATATTTTTGTATCCTGTCTGTTTATTTCTGTTACTTGCCCCACCAATATGGAAATCCTGGCTATGCCACTGCTCATAACTGTTAAACAAATATATATAAATATATAAAATCCTCCAAAGTTTTGGAATAAAATAGTTACTGTAAATTCATTAGATTGAAACATACTCTTTTTCCATAGACGTTTCATTTTAAAATACCAGAGTGCTTTGCATTACGATTTCTCCCCTCTTTGAATCTCTATTTCAGTAATTTTTCTTTGCTGTATCATCTGAAATCTCATCCTCCGATTCTTCATCGTCCGAGAGCTGCTCACGAGCACATCGTCGTGGAAACCACCCACGGACTCTCTTTAGAGCTTTCTTCTCATCCTCATCTGATAGAATCTTGTCTCCGTAAAGCCAATAGCTGTGAAAGTATCAAAAAATTCAGCAAAATTCTTTATTTTCAAATTATTTGACAAATGCAAGTATTATTTGATCTGATTTCCAACATTTACAGGCAAATGGCAGGATTAAACAAATCAACATGGAGAGACTTGGCCACCGTGCATTAAACTTTGCATTTATTATTGTCCAGAAAGAAAATCAGGTTGCTGAAGACTTTCAAATGCACATGTTTAATACAAACTGTGCTAAACTTTTGGTTGTCTGCCGACGGGCAGATCCAGGAAGAACTATGGTTTCTGTACCTAATTTTTGGCTGTCCCTGGCAGCCGGGCGGGCGGGCATTTTGTTGATCCATGGCTAATGGTAATTTTGCTAGCTGCTTTAAAGAAAAGTCATATTTTGTGACCCACAAAAACGCCACAAAAATTTCTGATAAAACAGATGTAAAGTAGGATACTGTACAAGCAACATCCCAATTATCAGTCTTGAAACTGAAATAAAATTGTCCAAGCCAAAAATACTTTCAAGTTACTTTTAACCCCATCGTTCACTCATTTTGAATTGAAGATGGTTAAAAGGTGCCATTGACCAAAAAGTGAGCATGGACACCTGAAGGAAGAACAGCATGGTGGCGGACTGTAGTAAAAGAAAGAGATGGTGCAACACAACCAAGGACTGTGACCAATGGAGACTCTGTGGAGGCCTCATGTGCCACTATTCCAGGGTCTCAAGATTGATCCAAGCCTCTCCTACAAGCAGCACTACTGAAGATGATCAATGCTACTGACCAGATTTGTACATGTTATCCCATTAACTATTATTGTGTTCAAATTTTCCCAATTGGTGGACATATCTATAATCAATTATCTACAAACCAAGCAATAGACTTCTGTAGGTTAAAATCTAGGTAAACTTGCGAGAAATAAATGCAATGCCATCACTTGTGGTTGAGTGCGCCTTTAAGAAAACAATTCTTCTTGATGGCTATACACTCTGACCTTAAGCATACCAGCCGAGGGGGTAAAAGTGTTTGATTGAAATATGATTATTGTATTCTCATTGAAGTACAAAAATTAACATGCTATCATAAGAAAATTACAGTATTTGACGTAACTTAACGGAAATCCAATTGTACCCCTTTCTATTGCCTTACATTCTTCCTAATAAGCATCCATGTACAGGACCGCAGTGATCCAATGTGGGAATTCTTGTACAAGGCCCCAATCAATAAGCCAAAATTTATTAGACAGCTGTTCAAAGCATTGACAGTTGAAGGATTTCGAAGAGCAGGACCACCAGTACGTTAGCAATTTGAAAAGCAAATGTAAAAAGAATATGTAGACCATATTAAAGAATTGTAAACAACATTTACTAGTTATTAATGTTCAGACATGTTTACCAGTGAAAGAAAATTACTAGAGGATCGGCGCTTTCTGGAGCATCGGTGCTTACTGGAGCATCGGCGCCCACTGGAGCATCGGCGCCCACTGGGGCATCGGCGCCCACTGAGGCCTAGGCGCCCACTGGAGCATCGGCGCCCACTGGAGCATCGGCGCCCACTGGAGCATCGGCGCCCACTGGAGCATCGGCGCCCACTGGAGCATCGGCGCCCACTGGAGCATCGGGCGCCACTGGAGCACTGGAGCATCGGCGCCCACTGGAGCATCGGCGCCCACTGGAGCATCGGCGCCCACTGGAGCATCGGCGCCCACTGGAGCATCGGCGCCCACTGGAGCATCGGCGCCCACTGGAGCATCGGCGCCCACTGGAGCATCGGCGCACACTGGAGCATCGGCGCCCACTGGAGCATCGGCGCCCACTGGAGCATCGGCGCCCACTGGAGCATCGGCGCCCACTGGAGCATCGGCGCCCACTGGAGCATCGGCGCATACTGGAGCATCAGCGTTTATTACGGTCTGACACTTTTTTGACGGTCTGACACTTTTTTGTTGCTTTTTACTCATCAAGGGGCCTTTTCGCTATCAATTTTGCTCAAATGTTTTTTTTTATTGTCTGAAAATCAGTGCAAATTTATATGAAAGTCACCCCTTTATCTACACCATCACACTTATCTTACCTCTTCCACCTGGTGACCATGATCCTGTCACCTTTACAGAGTCGTATCCTGGGTTCTTCTGAGATGGGTACCCTTAGACACGTACAAATCCCCTTCGTGACGGGAAACCATGACCCGCTGTAGTTTTCAACAATTACATGTTCCACCTGTTAACAAAAATTATTGCAGGGAGCTTCTTTGAATTAAAAAAAACAATTAAACTTTGTTACTTAGAAAATGTCATAGCATGTTAAATGTCATGCCGCAAGTTCCTTGCTTGCCAACTTATATCCCATTATTAGAGGTCTATGGACAGAGAGCAACAAGTTTATGGTCAGTGAAAGAAAATGGCTATAACTCATGACAACAGCGAACATGACAACAGCGAACATGACAACAGCGAACATGACAACAGCGAACATGACAACAGCGAACATGACAACAGCGAACATGACAACAGCGAACATGACAACAGCGAACATGACAACGGCGAACATGACAACAGCGAACATGACAACAGCGAACATGACAACAGCGAACATGACAACGGCGAACATGACAACAGCGAACATGACAACAGCGAACATGACAACAGCGAACATGACAACAGCAAACATGACAACAGCAAACATGACAACAGCAAACATGACAACAGCAAACATGACAACAGCAAACAATTTTATCAGGGCTCCCGGTAAACCTTTAAAAACCTTTAAAACCTTTAAAAACCTTTATTGACAAATTGAACCTTTATTCCTTTCAAAATAACCTTTAAAACTTTTATTTTTAAAGTTAAGTAAGGTAAATGATTCGAGTGCCAAGGTTTTAGCTTCATTGGTAAGTATACACATCCATTTAATAGCATATCTGTTCTCAGCACACATTTAAAAAGTAGCAGGACAAAAATAAAATTTCCAAGTTCACGTAATAATGGACTTTTGATGCCACCAACTGCCTTTTGCCCCAGAATATGCTCATTGTATGAAAATTTATTCCATGAGTTAACCTTTATAAACCTTTTTATTTAAATAAAAAACCTTTATTTCAACTTTTCCAACCTTTAAAAAAACTTTTATTTTAAAAAAGAGTCACTGGGAGGCCTGTTTGATCAAAATTGCTTGAAAATTGACCATTTGACAGCATTTTAAATTCCAATGCCTCATTATAATAAATTATGCAACTTTTATTGAAATTTTGAGATATAGATACAGGAAAACCAATGAATTTCTTTATGTTAACTTATTGTTTTTCAATACTTCACCAAATTTTCTTGAATGGGAGAGGTTGAATATGATGAAGAGGTTTTGAATCTCCATCATCTCCAAGACTATTCTGTTCAGAATTTAAAGCTCTTCCGGCTGAATACAAAATCTGTACCTGTCCATACACCTTTAAAGATGTACTCTTGCTAGTTTGACTCTTACTCTGATCTCACCGGCAAAAATCAAATATAAATGTTCTTACCATTCTCTGTTTCTTGTAACGTTTCTGTATAATCTGCTCAACCTGTGAAAGAGAAATTGAAACAAATCAATCATAACTTAACCTTTTAAAATAAAACAAAAAACGACATCCTCTATTAATACCTTAGTCTTCATTATCAAAACATAAAATAATAAAAAGCCAAATTTAAATGCACTGAAGAAACTGCTTACATTTATATATTGTTCCATTTAATAGATATTAAGCTATGAAACTCTTTTTTGAAAATCACTGCTGTTGGAAGTCTAACATAAAAGTTGATGTAAGTTATACTTTTGTCACTACATGAGAATATTGTTCAAACAGTCATTCAGTCACCTACTTTAATTCTGCTTAGAAGTCTCCTGACAATTCAAGTGGTTGATCCTTCCCATGATGCTTTGCTAATATTAACGCCTTATGCATTTATGTTATAAATTTTATCTACCTACTGTGGTGTAGCAGTTATCATACATGTCTACAGACCACGAGGTCCTGGGTTCAAGCCTGGGTTGGGTAGACATGCCAGTGCGCCACAACTGGTTATCAAAGGCCGTGGACATTGACTTGGTTGTCGATGTTATGTCTGTCCGTACGTCGTACCTGTCTTCTCGTCCGGGTCGTATTAAGCGTTTCGTGATAGCATTGTTACTATCATAAGCGATTACGCAGGTGACGACCCCGTCATTGTAATTGTGTGTGTTGTCGTTGTCGTGTTATAAATTTCTATTCTTAAATACCTCTGCAAAAAATTTCTTTGCCCAGTGAAACTTAGAACTCTGTGATAAACCTTCATGGCTAAATATTATCCACTCCCTTTGTATTTACTTCAAGTTATACCTTACCTTCCATGCTATAAATATGCAATCTGGTCACATGACCTGATTCTAACAAAAAATATGTTAGATTAGCGTTCCATAATTAAACAAATTCCAAACTTCGATTAGGCACATATCAATTATTAAACACTAAATATACAATTGAAAGAATTGTATGCTCTATAATGAGAAATACAACAGTAAATTTCTGTAACTATTCATGCTGGAAGAATATACCTTCCATCATCATCTACCTGAGAGGTATATTCCAACTAGATAATGAATGAGGGTAATATCATTGGCATCTTTCATATATGATCAGCATGCTATATTACCACTGCACTAATGCTTTACTTAACAAAGAGTACATTACACCTACTGTCAAGGTGAATTGGTTACAGCCTTTTGCTACAGGCCACACGAAGCCGTTTCCCTTGGCCTGACCTTCCCACGTAAACACTTGCCGCAGGTTTTCTTTCCAGCCAAGGTTATAAGGATATATGAATGGTTCTTTTCTGTCTCTCGATCTTGCCTGTAGAAAGATATGACAGAGTAGTTATTAATATGAGATCAACCTGGGGCCAACATTTTATCCACCTGAGATCATGTTTGACTAATCTGGGACCAACACTTAAAATCAATGGGACCACCGAGTTATCAAGGAGGGATGAATATTTTACCAATTTGTGACCAACACTTAAAATCAATCTGAGACCAACACATTATCAATCTGGGACCAACGTTTTACTAATCTTTGACCAACATTTTACCAATCTGGGACTAACATTTTACCAATCTGGGACTAACATATTATGAATCTGGGACGCCATTTTACCAATCTGGGACCTCCATTTTACCAATCTGGGACCACCATTTTACCAATCTGGGACGAACGTTTTACCAATCTGGGACCAACGTTTTACTAATTTGGGACGAACATTTTACCAATCTGGGACCAACATTTTATCAATCTGGGACCACGTTTTACCAATCTGGGACCAACGTTTTACCAATCTGGGACCAACGTTTTACTTATTTGGGACGAACATTTTACCAATCTGGGACCAACATTTTATCAATCTGGGACCAACATTTTACCAATCTGGGACCAACGTTTTACCAGTCTGGGACCAACGTTTTACTAATTTGGGACAAACATTTTACCAATCTGGGACCAACATTTTATCAATCTGGGACCAACGTTTTACCAATCTGGGACCAACGTTTTACCAATCTGGGTCCAACGTTTTACTAATTTGGGACGAACATTTTACCAATCTGGGACCAACATTTTATCAATCTGGGACTAATATTTTAACAATCTGGGACCACCATTTTACCAATCTGGGACCAACGTTTTACCAATCTGAGACCAACGTTTCACCAATCTGGGACTAACATTTTACCAATCTGGGACCAACATTTTACCAATCTGGGACCAACATTTTATCAATTTTGGTGCATATTTCATTAACCTCGGAGCTCTTTCTATCAATCTCAGACAGACATTTCATCAATCTCAGAGAGCTTTTTATCAATCTCAGACCACCTTTTCGTCAATCTCTGAGAGTTAGAGTACATTTCATCAATATCGGACCAATATTTCATCAATCTCGGAGCTTTTGCATCAATCTCAGACCAACATTTTATAAAAATCTGACCAAATTTTCATCAACCATAGAGCACATTTCACTAATGTGGGTTCAACATTTCATGAATCTGAGACCAAAATATATCACCAGTCTAGGACCAATAGTTCAACAAACTGGGACTTGAACTAACATTTCGTCAATCTGGCATCCATTTAAGACTATCATTACAGAGTTGTCAGTTACTGATCACACAACAGACAACAAATATTTTGTTTGACAACTTTTAAAAACAAGAACTGTCGGAAGGACAGTAAGCTCAACTATTCAAGCTAGTATAGAGAATGGGCTTATTGAGTGAAGTATATACAGAAATAGGGTAGCAGGGGCAGATAATTTCAAATTACTTGAGCTTTGAAGAATGCACCTACATTTTCCTTTCAAAATATCATTGAGTTTCCAGATATTTTCAGCCCCCTCAAAAAAAAAAAAAGCTCAAGATTACCCCACCCCTGACTTGCAAAGGTCAATGAAAGAATAACATGAACTACATCGTGGATTGTAAAAAACTTCCAATTTAAGAGCAACATGCCAATACATCCTGACCAACATCCCACCCCACCCTGCCCTACATACAATTCCACCCTGTCCCACATGAAATCCCACTCTCATCCTAATTCCTTCAGCTACTTTATCATCATAACATCTTCTACCCCACATTATACTTATTGTTTATTTTTCCCAGCCCCTAATTCGAAATTCTTTAGAAGCGAGGAAACTTTTATTTGCTTCTTTATTAATGGCACGACAAACATTTTGATTGCTATTCATGTCAGGAATGCCAATATTATAATAAAACTAAGAATGTAAAGTGAGTAAGTCTCGCCTGCCATATATTTTTGATCTCAGGTCAAACATTTTGCAGTAGTCTATTGTTAAGCGAATAATCCAAATAATGTGCACACTATACGTCCCCATTAAGTTTGTACAATGCTTTTCACATATACTGTATGATCATGTTTAAGCAAAATCACCACCCACTTTAATTCAAGAAATACCACAGATACAAATATTGTCATTGCTATGCAAATAAGCTAATTAGTATGCACACATAACCCCCCAGTCATGCTCAACTGAACAGTACCAATGCCCTCTACCACTGAACCAAGTACAAGTCATTATCTCAGCTTAAATATTTTCTACAAAAGTCTATTGTTATGCAAATAACCTGATATGCACACTACACTTCACCATTGAGTGTAGACAATGCTCTTCACATATATGATCATGTGTGTTAACAAATTCCCAGTATCAACTTTAAGTGAAGAGATATCATAGATACAAATATTTTCATTGTTATGCAAATAAGCAAATTAGTATGCACACACACAACCCCCAATCATGCTCAGTTGAACAGTGCCATGTTCTCTACCCCTGTACCAAATTATTAAATATTTCATACGAAAGTATTCTGTTATGCAATTAACCTACTTAATATGCACACTACACCATTAAGTGTAGACAATGCTCTTCATATATATAATCATTAGTGTAAACAAAATCCCCACTCTCACTTTAATTCAAAAAATATCATGCAAATAGTTTCATTGTTATGCAAATAAGCTAATTAGTATGCACACACAATCCTATAATCGTGCTCAACTGAACAGTACCAATGCCATCTACCACTGTACCAAGTCATTATCTCAGGTTAAATATTTTCTTTGAAAGTCTATAGTTATGCAAATGACCTGATATGCACACTACACTTCACCATTAAGTGTAGACAATGCTTCTCATATATATATATATATAATAATTTGTGCAAACAAAATCTCCACATCCACTTTAATTGAAAAGATATGATAGATACAAATATTTTCATTGTGATGCAAATGAGCTAATTTGTATGCACCCCCATAATCTTAGTCATTTGAACAATACCCATGTCCACTACCCATATGCCAAGTTACATGAACGTACACCATTCATAACCTAAGTTATGAACACTTTAACCAAAAACTTTATAAAGACAAGTAATGTCATTGTTATGCAGATAAGCTAATTAGTATGCACACACCCACCAATCACGCTCACTTGAACAGTACCCATGTCCTCTACCCCTATGATAAGTTACATGAATGTACACCATTCATAACTTAAGTTATGAAAAACTTAACAAAAAACTTTGACCAGACAAATATTTTCATTGTTATGCAAATAAGCTGATTAATATGCACACACAACCCCAATCATGCTAAGTTGAACAGTACCCATGTCCTCTACCCCTGTGCCAAGTTACATAAATGTGCACCATTCATAAGTTAAGTTATGAAAACTTTAACCAAAACAAATACTTTAATTGGACGCCAATGCCAAGGGTAGTAAAAAAGCTTAACTATTCTTTGAATAGTCGAGCTAATTAATTAAATACTTACATACCTTTGTTACAATCCAGTTTTCGATCCCAGTCTCATTCCTAAAAGCTACTTTCATCTAAAAGAAGAAAAACAACAGTTTATCCATGACCACATCAGTTTTGTTGAGAAATTTTACCAACATAATATATTTTGAGTTTGATCTTAAATACATTAGTCTTAAAATCAATGAAAGAAATTGCTTCTAAAGTTACTGAAAGCAATGTCATCATCAGTGTTTTATTCATAAAGAATGGTAAACAGTTACTTAACCCTTAACGCCCAAGCATTGAATTATTCAACTTTTGATTGTGCTATGAAAATTACTTGAGAGACTTCCCATTTCACATCGAGGTGATTTTCATATCATTCGAAAGGTCTCATGTGATTTTTTCATACTCTAACTAATTTGTGTATAGAGCCATGTGTATAGTTTGAGTAATTTAGGCCCCAAAATGGGTAATTTTCATTTGTTTTTTATTTAAGACTCCTTGAAAAGGAAATTTCAAGGACAATCCAACAATAACATCAGTAATTCCACAGCCTAGTTCAACAAGTACAAAAGCACAAAGATGAGCATTTTTGAACACTGACGTTGCATATTTAATTAAGGACTTTGCATATATTTGAATATTGCAGTGAAAATTATACACATTAATGTGCAAGACAAAAGTCTTAGCTTTCATTCAATGCATACTTGTTATGATAGGAATTGAAAGGAAAGTGTAAAAAAGAAACACCCTCTAAAACGTTTAGCAAAATTGCAGTTTCTAAATAGAGACTGGTCTTTATGGATTAATAATTGGGGGAATTAACTTTTAGGAGAAATACAACTTCACGTCAACACTTTCACAAAAAATTGATATTGCACAAAAGAATGTAAGTAATGGTGTACTACCTGCACATATAAAAGGAAGCTGACGGAGAGCGACACACCTATAGATGCTCCAATAGCAAGAAACGTTGCTATAAGGTGAGACAGGCTGACATCCTCTGGCCTGGGGCCACGTAGGTATGGGTTATTTACTGCCTGTGTATACAACAAAAACACATCAAAGTTACACATACGAGATAAAAGATTGGTTTTCTTTTATTTGCAGTATAAAGAAAATACAACGGTACGCAGAAAAAATACTTCAACTTATAGGAAAACCTTTCATTACAATCAAGAAGGCGCATTAAAATTGTGTTCTAAACACCCGATCATAAATATAAAACTAATTTAAAAAAAATATAGTTGGGTGATTAAATTAAGTACACCCGCTTCCATTTTGCATTGCTTGCTTACTCGCCCATTGAATCATAGGATACAGTTTCCATGCTCCGCAACGTGCATGAGTGATTCAACTCAATTTGAGTAGTTTTTATGCATGCAATCGAGTCTGGAAATTATCCAGCTATGCTTGAAAGGCGATATTACTTTTGTGGGTTTTTTCATTATTGGAGATAAGATGTTGCATGCAGTATTAGCCAGGTATACCCCCAGTTTGGACAACTTTTCAATGTGGTGGCTAGATCATCATGTAAGGAGTTAACGTTTCTTATAACCCAACCAAACAAATTTCCTACGTAATAATTTGTTTAATAGTTGTTTATTTTGTCTTCAATCCTAATGTTTCATTTTGTAAAAGGAATACAGAAGCTATATACATTTTAAGATGAAAACTGTTTGCTTCCATCTAACCTGATATTTTAACATCTTATTTTACAAAAAACGAACAAGTTAAAGGTATATGGACAGGTCCAAACATTTTCTATTCAACCACTGACCTAAACGAGCATTCAATTCTGAGTTAAATAAGTCTTTGAATTTCAAAACTAGCTGTGTAGTTTTTAAGTTAGAACTAATCAAATGTGGATAATATTTTAATTTATTGAAAAATTGTGATGGAACAGAAAAACGCCTCAATATGCTTTTGTTTTTCTTTAAATTTCTTCCCATAATTTTAGACCTTGAAAATGTTCAAAATGCCTTCTCCAGCTTTAAATTGGTTGGGGGTAAAGTAAAGATCAAATCTTCTTCATTAGAATTATCTTCACTTTTTCAAAGAGAAATGGTAAAGGGTTAAAAAACAATGGATTTACATAAGAGAATAGAGACTATGTCCCATTCAATCATCACAAGATTAACACAAAAATTTGCATATTTGCACAAAAATCTGTCAAATGGCTAATTTTTAACCAATGTTGATAAAATCTGTTGCTTTCTTCATGGTTTTTAGGGAATTTTGAATTAAGCTAGCTAATGTTAACCTGTCCGTATACTTTTAAGGATGGTGTGGGGAGTGGACGGTAATGATAATTCAAACTTAGAGTCCAAGTACAGCCAGGAAAGTTAAACAAAGATTTCATTGTACTACAGACAAGCTTGTGAGGTGAATTACACATCCTGGGTAAAATATTGCTGACATGTTTTTCATTTTTACCAAAATAGTATGAAAAGAAAATGTGTTTCAATCTGTTAAAAGTAAAGGAAGTGAGACCATTTCTGGAGAAAATATAGCTATCATCTTGAAAAATCTTCTCAAACACTGACACAATTTTCTTCAATTTTCAAAGGAAGTACAATTTTGATGTCACTTCTACATTAAGTCTAAACCTCGCAATACATTTGTGTCTTAAGCCCAGACAACATCTCTAATCTATCGGGGTCAATATTTTTGCATCGCTCACAACAGAAACCACAATCCAGGACAAGCAATTACACCAGGGATTTCTTATTTCTACAATCCACACACTTCACCTCACTTTCCATGGTCATAATCTGACATTGATAGTAAACAGATTTCACTGCAGCTGCACTGACCTTCACACTCAACACAAGGACAACAGTGTTTTCCTGTGGTCAAAGTGTCTGGCTTGAAGTAACAATTTACAAATAGGGTGGTATTTAAAAGTAAAGGTTTTGTTTGTTTATTGATGAGTGATTTAAAGTGATGTTTTTGTTCAACCTTGTAGGCTTTGAGGATTTTAGACTGAAAATCCATTGCAACAGATATTCATCCTGTAAAGACCGGCCTTCAGGAGCAGTCAGCTTTGCAAAATACAAAATCTCTTGAGAATCATAAATTTACCTCGCTATGCATAGCGGGGATATTTACGAGAGTTATACTTACCTTCCATGCTATAAATATGCAATCTGGTCACATGACCTGATTCTAACGCACTTCTAACCGACCTTTAAAATGTAGTTACCAGCTAAGCCATGACCTCCATATAACCTCTACTAACCCTCACTTTACATTCCACCGAGGCCTGAACGAGAGTGGGGGGCTGGCCGGGATGCATGGAAGGTAAGTATAACTCTCGTAATGTCCTCTCTACGCTTAGCAGGGTAAATTTACTTCAAGTTATACTTTACCTTCCATGCTATAAATATGCAATCAGATTGCAACCGAGGATAGGAAGGAAGGGAGTTCAAGTCACAGCACAATTTTCTAAAGGCTGGTACTAAAACTCTCACTAATCTTATCCCGCTTAAAGGACGAAATTCCTTCTCCTCTTAAGGATGAAAGACCTCGGAGTGGGAAGTACTAAAACATAGTAAAATACTTCAAGGCACTATTCGTTAACAGTAACTGAGGCAAAGGTCGCATGAACCTCGTTAGAAACTCAGAAAACATGCCAACCGGAAGAGCGTTTGGACATGATATGAATATCATAATAGTGTCTACAATAATGCCACGAAACGCACCGAGTTCGTCCACGAGACGGAAGCGGCTAGTAAAATACGATTGGGAATGAAGCATTTTCTAGCTAAAACGAATTGAATCATTCCCGGACTGGAGAAAAATTCGTTAGCGCGTAACTGCATAAGAGCAAAAGTTAGCGGGGTAACACGAACTTCGCAAAGTAAGTCAGGAAAAAAACAAGGGAAAAAACCGTGATATGCGTTTTCCAGAATTGCGGCACAAGAAATCCCGTGAAAGGGGCTATGCCTCGAATCCGAGTGCATACCCCGGCCGTTCCATGAACAGTGTCGACTACTTTAAGAGATTGCTTCTGGACGATCCATCGGAGGAAAATGTCTCGTGACACAGTACGATGAGATCTCCGTGTATCTTCCCAGTGGTCGCGAATCAATGACCGTCGACCCAACTGGAAAACCTCGGTGGATGGCTGCAAGCTATCCTAGAGCCCGTGACTGAACCAAGTCTGAGAGAGGGCCCCCTCCAAAACGGGGAGGGGGGTGATCAACCCCTCAGAAAGGCCTTGCTATGCCAAGGATCGGCAGACAAAGGCCACACAGTTAAACGAAGTGCTCTGGGACTGTGATGCAGTTTGACAGAGCCCGGGAAAGAGACTAAAGTCGTCCCTGACCTGAGGCTCGTACGGGAAGCCTGCAAAGTTTTGAGCAGCTGAGGGAACCACAGTTGGCCGAGCCAGGTGGCCGCTTTCGGTCGTACGTCGCCTTGCTTAGCATACTCGGAATTAGCGTGAAAAGTGGAAAACGTAACTCACATAATCGGCGTGAATCTGAATTGCCTTGCTCAGCACAAGCGGTCAAAGGCATACTGCCTGTGAAATAGGCCAAGTACCTGTCCAAGTTTCTGTCATAGGGGGTCACATGAAATGTGCCACTACTTCGACCAAGACGCATCTGTCGGTACTGACGGTGAAAGTCTGATGGGTAAAAACTTTGTTCCTCACAACAGGTGGGAGCGTCCACACCACCACCAAACTATGATGGCCACCGACTAAACGTGTAGCACGGAGGTACTAAATAAGACCATCTTCAGCCCGAGGGTAGACTTCAACACCGTCCTCTCCGTGACTCGCCAAGTCTGAGGGTGTTGAAAATATGCATCAGTCGCTGATGGCCGGTGGTGTGTGGGAGGCAACAGCTTCTCCTCCCAGCCTGTGTGATCCATGACGGAAGTCTGGACGTAAAGAGGTCCATGAAGGAAGGAAACATCCTCCCATGGGTGGAACTAAAATTATTCCCATTAGAGCTTCCAGCTTCTTTCTCTGTCCCTACTCCGGGACCTGCTCCGTTGTGGAGAGAACCGGGTGAGAGAAACTTAAACACAGGCCGTGGAGCCGTCCAATGGACCCATACAGACCCGTAAACATGGGCCGTGGACCCGTCCGATGGCCCCGTACAGACCCATAAACACGGGCCGTGGAGCCGTCCAATGGATCCGTCACGGACCCGTAAACACGGGCCGTGGAACCGTATGGATCCGATTACCAGAGCCGTACGAACCAGGAAGGACCTGTGAAATCACTTGCGACTCAGGTATAACCTCTTTGCGCGTTGCCTTTACGTGGCCCTACCGGTCCCTATCGTGGAACCGTGGACCACAGCGGTGTACAAAGGGTTTACCAACTAAAAATACGTGCCTCTCACAACTCAGTAATCTTATCGAGAAGGAAGCGTTTCTTTATAGTGGTTTATTTTAAGTGACGTCTAGGACGCCACTTAGCTTATCAATAGAGACTCAGGTAACTTACCTCTAATAGACCGCACCCGTGGCCCTGCCGACTCAGTAATCTATCGAGTCAGGGGCCTCCAGAGGGTGAATCAGGAAAAAGTTAACAAAGTAAACTACAAACAGAGGCTTTCACGACTCAGTAATTTATCGAGAAGGTGGCCATCGCGTAAGTAGAAACTCTGAAACTAATTGATTTATGTCGCCTCTTGGCATTTATCTGAAAAGTCAAAATATATATATGAATGCATACATATACACTTACATACACTTACACCAAGACGCCATTACGGGGGATGTACTTACAACCCTTATGTGGGTGAGACGGGTCTGCGGGAGACACCAAACATAGAGAGGCAAGCCACAGCAATTTAGTACATCAAAAAATGTTATCAAAATAATTACTATTTAAAAAAAAATTTAAACCCCAGAAAATGCACCAAACATAAATTCTTTAAAAGCGTAGGGGTAGCGTGGAAAACACGAACCACTGAGTAACTTGGGAGTCTGTGGAGATAAAAAGAAAAGATTAGATCTCCTGTAAAGAGAACGTCAGAGAGACCCCCTCAAGGTCTCTCCAACGCCCCAAAAATCAAGCTTGAAAATTAAACAGTTTGTATTAATCATATGCGAGAAAAACGAACACATGATATGTACTGGTAACGTTAAATAAAATATAGGCTCTCTTGTAACATCTGTAGCTCCTTGGAGCTGTAAAAAGCCGACTCCTCAAACACCCTGTGGTGACGTTGACCCAATACACATGCGCCAACATTGAATGAAGAAATTGGCCTAATGCATACGAGAACCTGTACTGAAGAAATCCTAACATGTTAATACAATGCATAGTATATTGCTAAGCTCTCCTCATGGGAGGGCGGGGTCGAGGGTGCAAAACATTTAAACCCAGGGGCAAGAGGTCCATTAGACAGGCACACTTGGTGCTCTAGGGTCTAAAAACACCCCGCAAGAGTGGGACTCTCTCGAACTAGCCACCTGCTTTGTACGGATGGAGACAAAAACACTCTATCCTAAGTGTAGGTAGGCTAAACGGGAAAGTCCTGCGAGTCGGACCGAAGAAATCCTGGACCCATGGCTACCATGTCGTACCTCAGAAGACTTAAAAGGCAAACCAAATAAGGCCAAACAGCGTAAAAACCTGCCTGGTAGAAGCTGCAAGTGAGAAAATTGTTAGAAAAAGGTTAAATTTAAAAAGAAAATTTGACCAGTTCCAGCGATGTTGTGAAAACAAGCCGCTGAAAAAGAGTGAGGGTTGGTAAAGGTTATATGGAGGTCAGTGCTGGGATGGTAACTACGTTTTGAGGTCGGTTAGAAATGCATTAGAATCAGGTCATGTGACCAGATTGCATATCTATAGCATGGAAGGTAAGGTATAACTTGATGTAAATATGAATATCTTTTGATGGGACAAACCTGTCTGCAGCATTTTCCTTCACAAGTAGGCTTTCTCAGGCAGGAACATTTTTCTATTATAACATTACATAACAAGATAATGGGCTATGAAAGGTGAATAACCCCATAAAAAGCCTAAACTAACACCACCATGATCACCAAAAAAATATAAAAAAATAATAATAATCAAAGACGCCCAGAGTTAGTAAAGAACTTATCAATGTTGACTTTGAAATTGTGAACAGAATTGGAGCTAACTACCTACTCAGGCAAACCATTCCACTCATTAACAACTCTTTGCGAAAAGCTAAACGCAGAATATCTATCCGTGAGAACTCCTTGGTCAACTTTAAACTGTTACCATGTGTCACATGAAGATTAGCTGAAACATGCAAAAATTACAGGAAATCAAAGCATCACTACCAGATAGGAATTTAAAAACCTGAATAATATCGCCACGTACTCTTCTCAACTCAAGCGTGGTCAAACCAAGAATTTGCAACCTAGATTCATAAGAGAGATTCCTTACTTCGGGAATAAGTCTAGTGGCTCTTTGCTGAACTTGCTCCAAAATGAGCGTATCCTTCTCATTAAAGGGACTCCAAGCCTGAATAGCATACTCAAGGTGAGATCTGACTAACTGCTTATACAAATTAAGGACAACCTCTCTACCAAGAAAACAAAAATATTCCTTATTGCCAAGTGTTGTGATAAGTTTTTACGACACTTCAGTCTTTTATATTAGATAAATCCTTTCTTGAATTATAAACGATTAAAGATTTTTAATACAGAAAAGGCAAAAACTCACATCTAAAACTCACATCTAAAACCTTGCCACAGCAATTTAGTACATCAAAAAATGTTATCAAAATAATTACTATTTAAAAAAAAATTTAAACCCCAGAAAATGCACCAAACATAAATTCTTTAAAAGCGTAGGGGTAGCGTGGAAAACACGAACCACTGAGTAACTTGGGAGTCTGTGGAGATAAAAAGAAAAGATTAGATCTCCTGTAAAGAGAACGTCAGAGAGACCCCCTCAAGGTCTCTCCAACGCCCCAAAAATCAAGCTTGAAAATTAAACAGTTTGTATTAATCATATGCGAGAAAAACGAACACATGATATGTACTGGTAACGTTAAATAAAATATAGGCTCTCTTGTAACATCTGTAGCTCCTTGGAGCTGTAAAAAGCCGACTCCTCAAACACCCTGTGGTGACGTTGACCCAATACACATGCGCCAACATTGAATGAAGAAATTGGCCTAATGCATACGAGAACCTGTACTGAAGAAATCCTAACATGTTAATACAATGCATAGTATATTGCTAAGCTCTCCTCATGGGAGGGCGGGGTCGAGGGTGCAAAACATTTAAACCCAGGGGCAAGAGGTCCATTAGACAGGCACACTTGGTGCTCTAGGGTCTAAAAACACCCGCCGCAAGAGTGGGACTCTCTCGAACTAGCCACCTGCTTTGTACGGATGGAGACAAAAACACTCTATCCTAAGTGTAGGTAGGCTAAACGGGAAAGTCCTGCGAGTCGGACCGAAGAAATCCTGGACCCATGGCTACCATGTCGTACCTCAGAAGACTTAAAAAGGCAAACCAAATAAGGCCAAACAGCGTAAAAACCTGCCTGGTAGAAGCTGCAAGTGAGAAAATTGTTAGAAAAAGGTTAAATTTAAAAAAGAAAATTTGACCAGTTCCAGCGATGTTGTGAAAACAAGCCGCTGAAAAAGAGTGAGGGTTGGTAAAGGTTATATGGAGGTCAGTGCTGGGATGGTAACTACGTTTTCGAGGTCGGTTAGAAATGCATTAGAATCAGGTCATGTGACCAGATTGCATATCTATAGCATGGAAGGTAAGGTATAACTTGATGTAAATATGAATATCTTTTTGATGGGACAAACCTGTCTGCAGCATTTTCCTTCACAAGTAGGCTTTCTCAGGCAGGAACATTTTTCTATTATAACATTACATAACAAGATAATGGGCTATGAAAGGTGAATAACCCCATAAAAGCCTAAACTAACACCACCATGATCACCAAAAAAATATAAAAAAATAATAATAATCAAAGACGCCCAGAGTTAGTAAAGAACTTATCAATGTTGACTTTGAAATTGTGAACAGAATTGGAGCTAACTACCTACTCAGGCAAACCATTCCACTCATTAACAACTCTTTGCGAAAAGCTAAACGCAGAATATCTATCCGTGAGAACTCCTTGGTCAACTTTAAACTGTTACCATGTGTCACATGAAGATTAGCTGAAACATGCAAAAATTACAGGAAATCAAAGCATCACTACCAGATAGGAATTTAAAAACCTGAATAATATCGCCACATACTCTTCTCAACTCAAGCGTGGTCAAACCAAGAATTTGCAACCTAGATTCATAAGAGAGATTCCTTACTTCGGGAATAAGTCTAGTGGCTCTTTGCTGAACTTGCTCCAAAATGAGCGTATCCTTCTCATTAAAGGGACTCCAAGCCTGAATAGCATACTCAAGGTGAGATCTGACTAACTGCTTATACAAATTAAGGACAACCTCTCTACCAAGAAAACAAAAAATATTCCTTATTGCCAAGTGTTGTGATAAGTTTTTACGACACTTCAGTCTTTTATATTAGATAAATCCTTTCTTGAATTATAAACGATTAAAGATTTTTAATACAGAAAAGGCAAAAACTCACATCTAAAACTCACATCTAAAACCTTGCCACAGCAATTTAGTACATCAAAAAATGTTATCAAAATAATTACTATTTAAAAAAATTTAAACCCAGAAAATGCACCAAACATAAATTCTTTAAAAGCGTAGGGGTAGCGTGGAAAACACGAACCACTGAGTAACTTGGGAGTCTGTGGAGATAAAAAGAAAAGATTAGATCTCCTGTAAAGAGAACGTCAGAGAGACCCCCTCAAGGTCTCTCCAACGCCCCAAAAATCAAGCTTGAAAATTAAACAGTTTGTATTAATCATATGCGAGAAAAACGAACACATGATATGTACTGGTAACGTTAAATAAAATATAGGCTCTCTTGTAACATCTGTAGCTCCTTGGAGCTGTAAAAAGCCGACTCCTCAAACACCCTGTGGTGACGTTGACCCAATACACATGCGCCAACATTGAATGAAGAAATTGGCCTAATGCATACGAGAACCTGTACTGAAGAAATCCTAACATGTTAATACAATGCATAGTATATTGCTAAGCTCTCCTCATGGGAGGGGCGGGGTCGAGGGTGCAAAACATTTAAACCCAGGGGCAAGAGGTCCATTAGACAGGCACACTTGGTGCTCTAGGGTCTAAAAACACCCGCCGCAAGAGTGGGACTCTCTCGAACTAGCCACCTGCTTTGTACGGATGGAGACAAAAACACTCTATCCTAAGTGTAGGTAGGCTAAACGGGAAAGTCCTGCGAGTCGGACCGAAGAAATCCTGGACCCATGGCTACCATGTCGTACCTCAGAAGACTTAAAAAGGCAAACCAAATAAGGCCAAACAGCGTAAAAACCTGCCTGGTAGAAGCTGCAAGTGAGAAAATTGTTAGAAAAAGGTTAAATTTAAAAAAAGAAAATTTGACCAGTTCCAGCGATGTTGTGAAAACAAGCCGCTGAAAAAGAGTGAGGGTTGGTAAAGGTTATATGGAGGTCAGTGCTGGGATGGTAACTACGTTTTCGAGGTCGGTTAGAAATGCATTAGAATCAGGTCATGTGACCAGATTGCATATCTATAGCATGGAAGGTAAGGTATAACTTGATGTAAATATGAATATCTTTTTGATGGGACAAACCTGTCTGCAGCATTTTCCTTCACAAGTAGGCTTTCTCAGGCAGGAACATTTTTCTATTATAACATTACATAACAAGATAATGGGCTATGAAAGGTGAATAACCCCATAAAAAGCCTAAACTAACACCACCATGATCACCAAAAAAATATAAAAAAATAATAATAATCAAAGACGCCCAGAGTTAGTAAAGAACTTATCAATGTTGACTTTGAAATTGTGAACAGAATTGGAGCTAACTACCTACTCAGGCAAACCATTCCACTCATTAACAACTCTTTGCGAAAAGCTAAAACGCAGAATATCTATCCGTGAGAACTCCTTGGTCAACTTTAAACTGTTACCATGTGTCACATGAAGATTAGCTGAAACATGCAAAAATTACAGGAAATCAAAGCATCACTACCAGATAGGAATTTAAAAACCTGAATAATATCGCCACGTACTCTTCTCAACTCAAGCGTGGTCAAACCAAGAATTTGCAACCTAGATTCATAAGAGAGATTCCTTACTTCGGGAATAAGTCTAGTGGCTCTTTGCTGAACTTGCTCCAAAATGAGCGTATCCTTCTCATTAAAGGGACTCCAAGCCTGAATAGCATACTCAAGGTGAGATCTGACTAACTGCTTATACAAATTAAGGACAACCTCTCTACCAAGAAAACAAAAAATATTCCTTATTGCCAAGTGTTGTGATAAGTTTTTACGACACTTCAGTCTTTTATATTAGATAAATCCTTTCTTGAATTATAAACGATTACAGATTTTTAATACAGAAAAGGCAAAAACTCACATCTAAAACCTTAGATATTTTTATATATGCTGTGACTGAAAGAACGACGGCGCCATGCATACACCCCACGGGGGTCATCATGAGAAAATAGATGAAGCGGGTTTGGTTGAAATGACCGGTGCACGTGTTGATCCACGGGCAGTGATGGTCCATCTTCATCACACACCTGTGGGAGTTTAACAAGAAAGGTCAAGTTGTATGAACACTTTGAATACTATTCATGGTAGGTCAGTGTGGTATAACTGCCAATCGGGATACTATATTCCAATCGAGATACAGCTGCATCTTAGTCTACATTGATATCCAGAACGGGATACAATATCCTATTGGAGATATCAAATATATCCCCATCAACCTGAAAAGCTCAGTGCTCTGAAAATGAATTATTCAAATGAATTTGCGCACAATATATTTCCCTGGATCTTTAAAGATTTTAGCAAAACAAATAAACAAAATTCAGTTTGCTAACCGTTCTGGGTAACGGGAATTGGATTTACAAAGCCTGTAACGGGCTCATACGCACAAATTTTGTTCACCATCTTGCCGTCACTCAGTATGTATGTGCAGAAATTTGTTTTGTGTAGAAAATTGCATTGACTGCATAGCGCGTGCCACTAGCTAGCTGTACTGTACAGATTTTTTCCCCACTTAGTTACGCAATTTTTTTTACTACGCATATTCGTGCGGTGCTTGGTTGAAAAAGCTGTCAATCATCTAAAAACTCAGTGAGGTTAATTGCAAAGAGTTACAAACAGATTTTAAGCTGTCTACCCATTAATACATCATAAACATTTTGCATATAGTACAAAGCAATGGCCACTTTGATCAGTCGTAATCTTAGAACTGAGTAAGTTATGTTCAAAATTCATAGCCTATGTTATTCAAACTTAATTTCCCTCTCATATAAGCAATTAAACAACTTTTGCATTCCAAAGGCCTGTTAGGTTGTAATAGATTTAAAGGCATGTTAGGTTGTAATAGATTAAAAGGCCGGTAAGGTTGTAATAGATTTAAAGGCCTGTTAGGTAGTAATAGATTTAAAGGCCTGTTAGGTTATAATAGATTTAAAGGCATGTTAGGTTGTAATAGATTAAAAGGCCGGTTAGGTTGTAATAGATTTAAAGGCCTGTTAGCTTGTAATAGATTTAAAGGCCTGTTAGGTTGTAATAGATTTATAGGCTTGTTAGGTTGTAATAAATTGAAAGGCGGTTAGGTTGTAATGGTTTTAAAGGCCTGTTAGGTTGTAATAGATTTAAAGGCCTGTAAGGTTGTAATAGATTTAAAGGCCGGTTAGGTTGTAATAGATTTAAAGGCCTGTTAGCTTGTAATAGATTTAAAGGCCTGTTAGGTTGTAATAGATTTATAGGCTTGTTAGGTTGTAATAAATTGAAAGGCCGGTTAGGTTGTAATAGTTTTAAAGGCCTGTTAGGTTGTAATAGATTTAAAGGCCTGTTAGGTTTTAATAGATTTAAAGGCCTGTTAGGTTGTAATAGATTTAAAGGCATGTTAGGTTGTAATAGATTAAAAGGCCGGTAAGGTTGTAATAGATTTAAAGGCCTGTTAGGTAGTAATAGATTTAAAGGCCTGTTAGGTTATAATAGATTTAAAGGCATGTTAGGTTGTAATAGATTAAAAGGCCGGTTAGGTTGTAATAGATTTAAAGGCCTGTTAGCTTGTAATAGATTTAAAGGCCTGTTAGGTTGTAATAGATTTATAGGCTTGTTAGGTTGTAATAAATTGAAAGGCCGGTTAGGTTGTAATGGTTTTAAAGGCCTGTTAGGTTGTAATAGATTTAAAGGCCTGTAAGGTTGTAATAGATTTAAAGGCCGGTTAGGTTGTAATAGATTTAAAGGCCTGTTAGCTTGTAATAGATTTAAAGGCCTGTTAGGTTGTAATAGATTTATAGGCTTGTTAGGTTGTAATAAATTGAAAGGCCGGTTAGGTTGTAATAGTTTTAAAGGCCTGTTAGGTTGTAATAGATTTAAAGGCCTGTTAGGTTTTAATAGATTTAAAGGCCTGTTAGGTTGTAATAGATTTAAAGGCCTGTTAGCTTCTAATAGATTTAAAAGCCTGTTAGGTTGTAATAGATTTTTGAGACAATAAAAACCATGGACATACAGCTTTTTCTTATCACTGCATTAATTTGCAATAATTTCAATAAATATTGGTAACAAAATATCTGTAGCCAAGCAGCAAATTATGTTGATGAGAATTTTATTGTTTTGCTTTTCAAACTTTGTGGTCCCTATTTTTGCAAGTTTTGTCTAAATTCATTCAACCATTCTGTCTAATAAATATCCATTTTTTTAATACGAGAACATTCTCCCCTGTCCCCATCCCATACACTTCTGTAAGTACTTACCTATTACACTGCCTGCAGTGGTGGGATCGAGGTGCTTTATAACCCTGACAATAGATGCAAAACTGAAGTCTTGACTTATGTTCCTCCTTTGGCTGTAGAGCAGAATACAGCATCATAATTATTTCAATTTTTGAAGTCTGGGTCAAGTTTGTTGGGAGATTAAAAATCAGAAAACTAAAGAGAGAATATCTATTGGCATGAAGTGAAATTTAACTAGTGAAATCTAGCAGTGACAAGAGCTGGAACATTTGAAAATCTATTACAAATCATTATAATTATTTTTAAATGCCATAACAAATTCTGATGAAAATTGACCATTTGAGACCTTTTTTATTTTTCATACTTACTGAAGATCAAACTTGACAGAATCACAAACACCCTTGTTGGACCTTTGAGTGTATCAAAGGTCCCTTTTCCAATCCCTGTCTGGCAAGGAATTATATTGATGAGGCTGCCTTGAACATACTAATTTCTCATGTATCAAACAATCTTGACATTTTCAAAAGTCATAATTCACAACAAAAAAAGTTATTACAAAATATTAAGTCTGGTCTACTATGAACACAATGCCCTTTCTGTTAAACATATTAAGTCTGGTCTACTATGAACAAAATGCCCTTTCTGTTAAACTTATTAAGTCTGGTCTACTATGAACACAATGCTATTCTGTCAAACATACAAACTATTAAGTCTGGCCTACTATGAACACAATGCCCTTTCTGTCAAACATACAAACTATTAAGTCTGGTCTACTATGAACACAATGCCCTTTCTGTTAAACATATAAACTATTAAGTCTGGTCTACCATGAACACAATGCCCTTTCTGTCAAACATACAAACTATTATGTCTGGTCTACTATGAACACAATGCCCTTTCTGTTAAACATACAAACTATTAAGTCTGGTCTACTATGAACACAATGCCCTTTTTGTCAAACATACAAACTATTATGTCTGGTCTACTATGAACACAATGCCCTGTGTGTCAAACATACAAACTATTATGTCTGGTCTACTATGAACACAATGCCCCTTGTGTCAAACATACAAACTATTGTCTGGTCTACTATGAACACAATGCCATTTCTGTCAAACATACAAATTATTATGTCTGGTCTACTATGAACACAATGCCCTTTCTGTTAAACATTCAAACTATTAAGTATGGTCTACTATGAACACAATGCCCTTTGTGTCAAACATACAAACTATTATGTCTGGTCTACTATGAACACAATGCCCTTTGTGTCAAACATACAAACTATTATGTCTGGTCTACTATGAACACAATGCCCTTTTTGTCAAACATACAAACTATTAAGTCTGGTCTACTATGAACACAATGCCCTTTCTGTCAAACATACAAAATATTATGTCTGGTCTACTATGAACACAATGCCCTTTGTGTCAAACATACAAACTATTATGTCTGGTCTACTATGAACACAATGCCCTTTGTGTCAAACATACAAACTATTATGTCTGGTCTACTATGAACACAATGCCCTTTGTGTCAAACATACAAACTATTATGTCTGGTCTACTATGAACACAATGCCCTTCTGTCAAACATACAAACTATTATGTCTGGTCTACTATGAACACAATGCCCTTTGTGTCAAACATACAAACTATTGTCTGGTCTACTATGAACACAATGCCATTTCTGTCAAACATACAAATTATTATGTCTGGTCTACTATGAACACAATGCCCTTTCTGTTAAACATATTAAGTCTGGTCTACTATGAACAAAATTCCCTTTCTGTTAAACTTATTAAGTCTGGTCTACTATGAACACAATGCTATTCTGTCAAACATACAAACTATTAAGTCTGGCCTACTATGAACACAATGCCCTTTCTGTCAAACATACAAACTATTAAGTCTGGTCTACTATGAACACAATGCCCTTTCTGTTAAACATATAAACTATTAAGTCTGGTCTACCATGAACACAATGCCCTTTCTGTCAAACATACAAACTATTATGTCTGGTCTACTATGAACACAATGCCCTTTCTGTTAAACATACAAACTATTAAGTCTGGTCTACTATGAACACAATGCCCTTTTTGTCAAACATACAAACTATTATGTCTGGTCTACTATGAACACAATGCCCTGTGTGTCAAACATACAAACTATTATGTCTGGTCTACTATGAACACAATGCCCCTTGTGTCAAACATACAAACTATTGTCTGGTCTACTATGAACACAATGCCATTTCTGTCAAACATACAAATTATTATGTCTGGTCTACTATGAACACAATGCCCTTTCTGTTAAACATTCAAACTATTAAGTATGGTCTACTATGAACACAATGCCCTTTGTGTCAAACATACAAACTATTATGTCTGGTCTACTATGAACACAATGCCCTTTGTGTCAAACATACAAACTATTATGTCTGGTCTACTATGAACACAATGCCCTTTTTGTCAAACATACAAACTATTAAGTCTGGTCTACTATGAACACAATGCCCTTTCTGTCAAACATACAAAATATTATGTCTGGTCTACTATGAACACAATGCCCTTTGTGTCAAACATACAAACTATTATGTCTGGTCTACTATGAACACAATGCCCTTTTGTCAAACATACAAACTATTATGTCTGGTCTACTATGAACACAATGCCCTTTCTGTCAAACATACAAACTATTATGTCTGGTCTACTATGAACACAATGCCCTTCTGTCAAACATACAAACTATTATGTCTGGTCTACTATGAACACAATGCCCTTTGTGTCAAACATACAAACTATTGTCTGGTCTACTATGAACACAATGCCATTTCTGTCAAACATACAAATTATTATGTCTGGTCTACTATGAACACAATGCCCTTTCTGTTAAACATTCAAACTATTAAGTCTGGTCTACTATGAACACAATGCCCTTTGTGTCAAACATACAAACTATTATGTCTGGTCTACTATGAACACAATGCCCTTTGTGTCAAACATACAAACTATTATGTCTGGTCTACTATGAACACAATGCCCTTTTTGTCAAACATACAAACTATTAAGTCTGGTCTACTATGAACACAATGCCCTTTCTGTCAAACATACAAAATATTATGTCTGGTCTACTATGAACACAATGCCCTTTGTGTCAAACATACAAACTATTATGTCTGGTCTACTATGAACACAATGCCCTTTGTGTCAAACATACAAACTATTATGTCTGGTCTTCTATGAACACAATGCCCTTTTTGTCAAACATACAAACTATTATGTCTGGTCTACTATGAACACAATGCCCTTTGTGTCAAACATACAAACTATTATGTCTGGTCTACTATGAACACAATGCCCTTTGTGTCAAACATACAAACTATTATGTCTGGTCTACTATGAACACAATGCCCTTCTGTCAAACATACAAACTATTATGTCTGGTCTACTATGAACACAATGCCCTTTCTGTCAAACATACAAACTATTAAGTCTGGTCTACTATGAACACAATGGCTTTCTGTCAAACATACAAACTATTACGTCTGGTCTACTATGAACACAATGGCTTTCTGTCAAACATACAAACTATTAAATCTGGTCTACTATGAACACAATGCCCTTTCTGTTAAACATACAAACTATTAAGTCTGGTCTACTATGAAGACAATGGCTTTCTGTCAAACATACAAACTATTACGTCTGGTCTACTATGAACACAATGCCCTTTCTGTTAAACATACAAACTATTAAGTCTGGTCTACTATGAACACAATGCCCTTTCTGTCAAACATACAAACTATTAAGTCTGGTCTACTATGAACACAATGCCCTTCTGTCAAACATACAAACAATAATATTCCACAAGTAACTTGTATTTCAATGACTCAACAGTTCAATAAGAATTTGATTTTGGGATGTGGTGTAGTCTCAAACAAAATAACAGGAATCAGCCACAGCCATTACATGTTTGTTTGATGAGGGCTTAACGGCACCACGACAACGATGGTCAAATTGTGCCTGAGAGGTTAGATCATTCCAGAGGTAGGAAGGAAAGAAACAGGGGGAGATTGAGAGAAACACAAGAAATAAATGCCAGAAAGCTGGGATTATGAGAGAAGGTACATGAGTGAAGGAAAAAAAAAAGAAGAGAGAGAGAAGGGAATGGGAGAGGAGGACTAAATATGGTTGTAGAGAGAAGCAGGAAGAAGGAAGGAGATAATTTTATCCGAAGGGTTTTTCTGAAAGAGCTCGGCAATTGAGTTGTGGGGAGCGAGGAAGCTCTTGGGAGGTTGTACAGGGGGCAAGCAAGGAGGACGTGGTGGACTGTGAGGGTGCGATGGCAATTGTTGCAGAGGGGTGGGGGAGCCAATAAAGAGGTGGGAGTGAGTGAGGTGGGTGTGACCTATTCTATACCAATGAGCAGTGTTTAAGAGTCTATTCAATGCTTGAAATACCCATCCACAAGTAAACTAACAAAATCAGTCCTGATTCTCATTTCTTTAATCTATTTTTTCTAATCTTTTTCAAGAGAAAAGCATCCAGCTCAAAATATCTTTCACCAAAAGAAATAAATCATTGAAGTAAAAAATACTGAGGTACTTACAGGCACCCATCCGAGGGGAACATACCCAGGACCAAGAAAGACGGCTTGGAAGTAGTTATAAAATATCAAGAACGGCCAGAAGGTCATCAACACAAAGTGGATCAGCCAAATTGGATTTTCTCTGGTAGGTGGGAAGACGTCTAGGTGGGAGACTATCGTTGTAATAGAGATAAACGTTACTAGAAAAATTGTGATAAATGGACCCCAATGACATAGGGGTCTTAACACACGGAATGGGCCAAAACACATTTTTAGAGTTTGTGCAAAGGTATTGCTACAGCATGAGTCACAAATACCACTGGTAACAAGTCATCAAAAATGCTGGGTCAAGTTCTGCACATCTTTTTGTTGCAGTCCAAAATGCATGCTGAAAGATGAGACAATAATATCTGTGATTAAAAGAGAGAAAAAAAGTATGTCAAAATTTTATAATTTATCTAAAAGATTATTTGTTGATGGGGTGAAATTCGCTCCAAACTTCTCTGAAAGAATATTTGTACAAAGTGCCACGGCTGAAATAAAATTAAAATGAAAAAAATATACCTATGAAAATCAACTTCAAATGGTAAAATCCTAGCTATAAGTCATATCCCACAATACACTTTTTGACATACTGGTGGCATGTACAGTGGGTTATTACACTTTTCATAAATAAAGGTGAAGGTGTGTTGAATGTTAGGCTACCAAACTTAGGCCCATGGTCGATGGGGCAAAATTCGCTTCAGACTTGCAATCTTGCCATATTATGTACCTTTCTTGCTTTAATTCTTATACATAGTTCTATGAAGTTGTTTTAGTGCTCAAAAAGACAAAACTAGAAGACCCTTTATGTTTGTTTTGGCAAAAACGTTTTTCAGTCGGACCTTCAAACTTTCTGTTACTCGTAATTCTTTATGTTGACGTCATATTACTTCTATGGTTGTTGTACAGCTGATTGGCTAACAGCTCATGTGTAATTAAATATATTCAACAAACAAGTACAGATTTTTATCAAACTTTGACCACATGAATTATCAACAAAATTTAGTTCTGCTCTTAAAGTAATGGCTGAGTAGCTGTTCACATCACGAACAGAAGACTCACAGAAAACAGATAAAATTCTACCATTTCCAAGTAAGTTTTAAATGGCAGGATTTTGTGCATAAACAGTACATCTGTTGTGAACCTGGTGATAATATTTTTTAATATTTTAGTAAAGAATATTTTCAGGGAACCTGTGTAAAGTTGAAGAAAAAGTTCCCACAAAAAAAATTGTGGTTGATATATATTGACTAAAATCTAATTTTTAAATTAGAACAAAAATATTGGAATTTCCGATTAACTCCAATGATGATGTAATGTAAGTCCGTGTGGGTTGAATAAAGGCTTAGTATAACAGAATACACATACGATGGCTATAGGTTCTTCAAGTATATTTGGTATATGATTATCATAAAACGGATGCTAACTCTACAAGCTCATGATTACTGTACATTTTAGCGGTGGTAATATGTTTTAGATTATTTGAGGAAAAAAATAAAGATAATGTAAAGTACAATTACATAATCAAAACATTTCTTGGGGTTTTGTTTACTTGTTTTCAAACACACTTTTTATACTAAAACTATTTAATAAAATTATATGCACCAAAATAATGTTGTCAGCGAAAAATCAACCTGCAATTTAGTGGAGTATCCTCATACTTATTTGCAGAAGTCAGAATAGTTGATCACAAACGTGCGGGACTAAGAAAGATGGTGACCAAAACATCGAATCAGAGAACCTTATTCCATCATGGTACCAAATGGGTCAAAATTTAGGAAAAGTTTTTTGGAAAAGTGTACTATTTAGACTAATTGGTAAAAGAATATCCAAAAAAGTTATATTTCAATCATCATTTTTCGACAACGTGTTAATTAATAAAACAGGAATTGTATTCAATATATATTAGCGATTCTTAATAGGCGGCCCACAGACCAAATCTGGCCCACCAGACAATCCAATCTGGCCCGCGAACAATAGTCATAGTGGAAAAAAATATATAGGGCCTGGTACGTCCCGATCGAACCGAATGAGATCAGTCAAAATTAGATCAGCGCACCAGAACATCGCGGCTTATCAAATAAAATGTTATCTTTAGTTCCACTATGAAATGGGCAGACTCACGGCATGACTCAAAGGAAGACGGATAAAAGAACAGCCGCCATCTGGCATAAGCCTACATCCTTATCCCGCGTACTCTCAGCTTGTTTGTATTCAGGGGTTTTGTTTGTCATGTGATGCTGGTTTTGCCACGCAATTAGCCTGTGACCTGAGGATGTTGTCAAATGGTGGCCCTTGAAAAATAATAATAGAGAAACCGGGATCTATAACAACCCTCGTCCGCAATCCCAATGTCAACCATACTAAGAGGGCCTATAAATAACTTGTGTTATTATACACATCCCTCAGTACGACTTGACATTGGGAATGTCGTACAGGGGTTGTTAGAGATTAGGTACAATTCCTACAGTATGTTGTTTAAAATTTACACGTTTTAGAAAATTGATGATTGAAAAATAACTTACTTTTGAATGTTCTTATAACAATTAGTCTAAATAATACACTTTTCCAAAAGAATTTTTCAAAATCTTTACCTACTGTATTCAGCACATGATGGGATAAAGTTCTCCGAGATTCAGATTTTGGTCGCCATATTTCAGTCACCGCACTTTTGTTATTATTTATTCAACATCCCTAAAATAAGTTTTAGAATGTTCCACTAAACTGCAAGTTGATTTTTCACTGATAACGTTTTTTTTGTTCATATGATTTTATTAAATAATTTCGGTAAAAAAACTGTGTACAAAAACAAATAAATAAAACATCAAGAAATGTTTAGAATATATAATTGTAATTTATAGTATTATCTTAATTTTTTCCTTAAATAATCTAGAATATATTACCCCGCTAAAATGTTATAGTACAGGAGGGTGTAGGATTTTGTAGCCATCACCAACGGCAGACATACTAACACAGCTGGCATCAGTCCGACGGTAACTACTATGAATAACTTATGTTAGTTCCACCCACAGGTGTTCCTAGAATTATGGCAACCTATATACTTATTACATATATATAACAAGGTAGGTCACCTCCTATTAAACCATATATAAAAATTCCTATTTTTGACTCGCAAATCTTATTTACATTTTTTTTTAACTCAACTCACATTTGCCAGAGACTCCCTTCTTCTTTTATAAGCCACAGTAATTGTTATTTTTTCCTATGAAATGTACAAATGATGAATTTTCTACCCCATGACAGTGTAAATGCCACACAATTTGCTGCAAACCAAAGAAATGTTGCAATGACTTCATGAAGAAGCAGAATTTCAATGACATCATCGCAACATTTCTTTGGTTTGCAGCAAATTGTCGGGCATTTACATTGTCATACCTACCTATAATACCTATGATGTTTCCTGAACGAAAGGCTAGTAGCCTGTGATTCCAGACCTAGAAGTGTCAAGTAATTCGTGACACTCGGCCTTGAAGTGAAGGCAAAAAGCACGATTACACCAGTGCTTATCCAGCCTTTTCTTAAATAAATTTAGATTGCATGCTTCCACAACCTCCTTAGGTAAATTATTCCATAACTTGCAAATCCAATTGGAGAAAAAATTATGTTGAATGCTGGTGAATGAATGTGATTGAATAATTTTCCTGTTTTAGAACCTCTTGTTCCAGTATTATTAGGAATAGGTAATAATTTTGCAACTCTTGTTTGATACATATGTGAGACCATCTTATATACAGTACTTCGATCATATCACCTCTTGCTCTTGTGTAGGCCTAAGTGGTAGTTTCATATTGTTAAGCCTGTCAGGATATGGCAGATTACACAAATGTGGGATAAGTTTGGTGGCTCTACTAAGATTATTTTTCGATCAACTCAATGTGTTTTTTCTTTGATAGGTGCCAGACACAGTTTGAAAATTCCAGATGAGGTCTTACAAATGCCCTGTAGACTTGGACTAAAGAGGTTTTGTGAAGACATGTGAATTATCTACAGATGAGTCCAAGTATCATTATTACTTTGTTGACTTTCTCGTTGATGTGAGCTTCAAAAGTAAGCTTGGAGTCAAAACTTACTCCTACCATTAGATCGTTCTCATGACATTAGTTACAAATTCAAGATTGTGATTCAATCACTTGAAAGAGAACAACCTGCAATTTATAGGACCTTGACTGTAAATGAGGTAAAAATTCATCATTTATACATCTCACTGGAAGAAAATAACAAATAGGCCTAGTGTGGTCTATAAACGAAGAAGGAGTCTCCAGCAAATGTGAGTTGAGTAAAAAATTGTAGGCCTAGCCTAATTAGGATTCGCGAGTGGTCAAAAATAGGAATTTTCATAAACGGTTTGAAAGTCGCGGTAGGAGGTGACCTACCTTGTTATATATATGTAATAGCTTAAGTATATAGGTTGCCATATATATAATAAGTTAGGTATATAGCCTAGCCTAGGTTGCCATTATTAACGCTAGGAATGGTTCCACCTCTTCCCTCCCGAAATCACACTAAAAAAAAAATAATAATGTACGAATGAAAAGGTTGAGCAGTACGTGCTAATGTAACTCTTAATACTTTTTGAGTTTCTTCAAGGACTTTGTTTGGTCTTTAATTTTTCTTTTAAGTGTTTAGGTACGTAGTTGGTAGTTAGTACGTAGGCCTAGTACTGTATTACTCAGTACTACTAGTACTACTAGGCCCTTACGGCAAAGAATTATTCCAAAACGTTTCGCGAAATAGGTAATAGCATTTACAGCCGTTAGCAACACAATTTCACGTACAATTTTGTTGTAAGTCTAGGCCTTGACCTTAATGAATATTTCATACAAAGTAAAAGAACTTTGTGGTATACGAACCTTTGGAAGGTTGGAAAAATCTACATTCGAATTAGTTCGGCCAAACAAGCTTCGCGTGACGTCATTCGCCCTATACCACGTGGTATAGGAGAATGACGTCACGCTTTCTGATGTAGCCACAGATATGGATGTAGCGCATACAAAAATTCCGATTCAGTCGAGCGCGCGTACGATCTCTCCTTAGGAAGATCATGTTACCAAGGGTGTGTCCTCAGGAAACGCCGAGCAATTTTTGTAATCTATTTCATTTTGGTGCAATTTTTTGGATTTTCAGAAAATTTCGTCAATTTCAGGCATGCACTCTCCTGAAAATTTCGGTGAAATGTTTGACAATTTTCAGGAAAATATTGTTCCTTTTTGGACAATTTTCTTCAAATTCGAGTAAAGTTTCGAGAAATTTTGTTCATTTTCGGGCACTTTTCTTACAATTTTGGTAATTTGTTTGATATTAAAGAGATTTCAGGCAATATTCTTCAATTTTGAGGAAATTAGTGTCAATTCTCTTTAATTTTCTAAAAGTTTGTTGACAAATTTTTGATTAATCTACCAAATATCCTTTCGATTTTACTATCATTTTTGCAAAATATTCTTTGACTTTCGGGAAATTTTGTTTATTTTTGGTCACTTACAATAAATTTTCGGTGAACTGTTGATAAATTTTACAGAATATTGTTCATTCTTTACAATTGTAGGAAAATTTAAATCATTTCTAGACAATTTCCTTCAATTTGGGTGAAATTTTTTGTCAATTTTATTCAATTTTTGGAAAATTTGACAAATTTCATATAATTTTACAAAATTTCTTTTAAATTTTATGTTAAAGGAGACAAAGTCTGATATGATTATTATTTCATATGATAGAGTTACCAACTGCCAAACACAGCAAGTCAAAATCTTATTCCTATCTCAAGTTATTCATATTTGAAATCGACACATGGGGGCTGCCATTTTGTTCAATTCTGTATTGAAATATTGTGCATGATGACATACTTTTCCCAATAGGGACATAAGGAGTATAATGCAATTCTTTATAAATGCGACTAAAGTTTTATTCCAACTTCCAACAAAGTTTTAACAGCATGTTTTGAAGTTTTGTGTGTACACAAATTTCCTTGACCCTTACAAAAGAAACACAATTTTTCATGAGCTAAAAAACTTGATGTAGATTATAAAGAAATACAAAGTATTCCAACATCCTGATGACATCATAATCTGCATATTTTGAAATCAAAATGGCAGCTCCCATGGTACTATTAAGTAGTATTAAAGTTTTTAATACTTACAGAAAATGTGTTAGATTGCTTCGGAGTTATGAAACTTGGTCAGTAAATTTGTTATTTTCAATTCTATTATATGAAATAAGGATTATGTCAGACTTTGTTTCCTTTAAAAAAAATCTAATTTTACCTCCCAACTGGCCCGGGAAAACCAGGTAGTTGAAATCCTCTAATGTCATTTGCACAGCAAAAAAATGGGCTAAAGTTCTCCCATCTTTACGGTCCCTGGTCCTAACACATTCTCTTTGCCCACACTCATGGGCAGGATAACCAAAAGTATGTGTGTGTGTGTGTGTGTGTGGGGGAGGGGAAGGCTGTTCAAAATCGGCATAAATTGCCTGGCCATAACTCAATTGAGGGCATATGTAAACCGGGGATTAAATTAATTAAAGAGGTCGATCTTACTTGGGCCAGTAGTCACTTTAGGCAGGTATCCACTGAGGTAAACATCAATTGTGGAATGATTCCACTTTGGTAGTCCCCTTTGTCACATTCATTTTTCAAATATAGGTAAAGGGGGGAGGGGTTGGAAATGAGGGAATTGGCTTTGAACTATTTTCTTCCAGTGTTTGTGGCTTGAAAGAGAGGTAGGTGAATGACCTGATTTGTGTTACTCTTGAATTTGCTTCAGGGGTGTAACCAGAATTTAAGATTGGGAGAGTTGTAGTACAGATAAAATTGCTAATGGCCTGCTCACTAATATGCATGACATCACAACCAAAAACAATAGGGTACATCTGCGGACCATGGACCATCTGTGAATCAACTAAATTCCTGTCTTGTTCTTGAGATACTGTGTTCACAAGCTCTATTCAACAGTTTTTGTATTGGGGAGTTGTAGAACAGAAAGAAAAAAAAATTATGACGTCTTATGAATTTTTCTCAAATTGTGTCAACATAAGTCTTTAAACTGTTCGAAGGCTAAATTTTCTGAAGAGCCAATTTTTTTTTTAAAACATTAAGCCACGCCTACTCATTAATATGCATGACATCACCACCAAAACCAATAGGGCACATCTGCGAACCATCGGCTATCTGTGTAACCCATATGAAATGAGTCCCACTTATTGTTCTTACGATACTGTGTTTACAAGCCCATTTGGATTGGGGACTTGTAGAACAGAAAAAGATTTGGTCAAAATAGCGGTCTTTTAACTGTTTGTAGGCTAAATTTTCCTCAAATATTTATCTTTTATCATAATTTTTGGACCTTTTATCAACATTTCTAGACCTTCTTACCTTTCAGGGGGTCAAACGACCAGGTCAACCTAAGGCAACACTCATGTACTTCCAAAAACTTACATTGAAAGACTTAAAACTTGATAAAATTCCCCATTTGTTGTTCTTTGGAAGCTTGATCTAGAAGGTGATTTTGTGCTGTTCCAGGAAGAGGGTCCAGTCAAGTCAAGTCATGAAAATGGTTGTAAGTTTGATGGTGAGTTCCTTGCACCAAGCATGTATGCTTGTGACATCACAGATGTAGAAAGGATTTCTTTTCTCGTTGGAGGGGAAAGGGGGGGGGGGGAGGGGGTTAAACTTCAATTCCATTCCCTCTCCCCATCATAGAAAAAAATAAACATTGTTTTCCACCCATATATATTTTAATGAACTGTTTCAAAAATGACACTTTTTTGTAGTTAGAATTGGTAACATAAGATAACTTTACAGGTAAATTATACCTGGTTGAATTTTTTTATACAAAACAAAGCATTTCTATAATAATAATAAAGTACTTATACAGCGCCATTACTATTTCTATCGGGCTTTCCAATCAAGATGTAAAATAATAAAACACACTGAGAAACTGCCAAAAGAACCAAAGAAGAATAAAAATAGAAATTAATTAAAAGGCCAGCTCGAAAAGGTGAGTTTTAAGGTTACGTTTGAATGAGATAAATGATGAATTAGACTTTACTGAATCAGGCAGGTCATTCCATAGTTTGGGACAGATGGTACAAAATGCACGAGAACCGAACGAAGTATGAGTACGGGGTATAGAAAGAGGAGGATTACATGAGCTGCGTGTATTATATGTGGATTTACGGAACTGAATTAGCTGTTTGAGGTAGGCTGGTGCCTGATTATGAATACATTTAAAAACAAGACACTATACAAAACAAAGCATTTGGTTTAGTCCATTTTTACAACAGGTGAATTTCTTAACAAAGAGAAACAAATATTTGTAAACTTTTCTCATTCTATCTAGCATTCAATAAAATTTAAAAAAAGATCTTGTTTATATACATGTTTTTAATGCACGGTTCAAAGGATTTTGACTTGCAAATAACCCTCCTAAAGTCGGGTCATTCCACTCGGGCCAAAAATTCTTTACCCTGTGCATTAAATACACATATAAACACTCCACCACTTAATCTTTAAATTTAAATTCAGGAAAATGGTACGTGGCAAGAAATCATTAGGTTCAGTGGCGTAGGCTCAGGGAGTTTCCTCGAAAAAGTGTGTGTGTGTGTGGGATGAGGGGAGGGATCCGAACCCACATTCCCCCTGTGGCTATGCCACTAAGAGTGTGTGGGTGTGGGAGGGGGAGTAAGGGATTGGAATGGTAGGGTATTAACTCACATCAAAGGACTTGTTTTGGGTTTCTCTGGATGGTAAATTTACACAATTTCAGTGTAACAACCTCTTTAACGTTCAAGAATCAAGCAGATACAGAATATGACACATTCTTATGGCCTCAAGTATTCACAGATGTCAGCCATCATTTCAAACAAGGAAATTACTCGTAACACCTCAATATTTTCTCCCAAGCAAGTTTTTTTAGAATAAGTTTTAAGATCACCAACACATCAATACGGGTGTAAGCCAAGACGATTAACATTTCTGACTTACGAATTAAGCCACACCCATCATAGCAACGTGCTAACTAGGTGGGGCAAACAAACCTCAAATCCGCAATCCTGCACTACCAATGCATTGACATTTAGATGTTCACAAGGCCTGCTGCAAGCTTTGATCCATTTACGGCACTTCTCCGGATCTTTAGTTTTTATCTTTAACAAAAGGAATAAACAGAAATCAGTTTGCTTTAAGACTGTTCTGGGTAACAGCAATAAGATTTACAAAGCCTGTAAGTGCAAATTTTGTTCACCATTTTGCCACCACTCAGTCTGTGTGTGCAGAAATAGAAATTTGTTTTGTGCAGTAAATTGCATTGACTGCATGAGAGCATGCTGCTAGCTCTCTACTGTACCAGTACCGCGTAGGATGTTTGCCCCACTTAGTTACGCAGATTTTATTGCTAGGTGAAGTCATGTGGTGATTGGTTGACAAACCTGACAATCATCTAACTCAGACAGGTTAATTACTTCTGGCCCCATCAGCTCTAAATCTGTAACAATAATAATTGAGATTACCAAACCTCTTCTCATTCTCCCAAATACAAAATAGGAATCAAACACAAGGTATAGCATGTAAAAGTTTATTCAAGCCTTTAAATGCTTGATTATTTACACAAAAATAGTTTTTTCTCTCTTTGGACAACAATGGGTGTAAAGAAATGCTGGAACATTATCATGTCCACACCATAAAGAAACAAAGGATATAATTATATCTTACAACTGAAACAACACGAAAATCACTGTACAATACTTTACAAAATAAGACCAACTACATGTGATGAGTTGCATTATTTCTAACATCTGCTGTGGAAAATATACATATTTTGTTTAAAGGTGCTCTCGGCTGATAGTGAGGGCGTTAGGTTTTGCTAATTTCATAAATATATTTGATATCTGTGGCTAATTAATGTAATTAGATTTGAACCAAAAAAAAAGTGGTCTGCTTTTTACAGAACTTTTCACCCATCGCGCGCAAGCAAACAAATTCCAAAAAGTCAATGGGAAAACATGTACAAATTTTGAGTACTATGGTCAGGATTTAGTTATGTTTATGATATTTCGTTCCGCAACAGTTTTTGATTTAGTGTTAGACTCACACTAAATACGCCTTCACTTTTCCACCGAAAGCACCTTTAAAGGACAGATGACAACGAAGGGGAAAAAATTGTGAAGAAACTATTCAAAATCTTATTCCTTTAAGGAGATACTAAGTCCAACCTTTTAACATATTTTTGTAAAATTGGGCATCAGACTAGATGTGAGTAACATTACAGATCACATTGTTCAAAAATATTTGCGTATTTTAATAAAATATATTTTGAAATTGGGTGGCTTAAAACCACAAATTATGCAATGTTGAAAACACAATTTTTGTAACCATGATTTAACAATTTTTGTAAGGTAGCCGTAACCATGATTTAACAATTTTTGTAAGGTAGCCATGCAATAACAATTTTTGTGTGGTAACCACGACAACAATTTTTGTAAGGTAACCATGATATAACAATTTTTGTGTGGTAACCACGACACAACAATTTTTGTAAGGTAGCCATGCAATAACAATTTTTGTGTGGTAACCACGACAACAATTTTTGTAAGGTAACCATGATATAACAATTTTTGTGTGGTAACCAAGACACAACAATTTTTGTAAGGTAGCCATGCAATAACAATTTTTGTGTGGTAACCACGACAACAATTTTTGTAAGGTAACCATGATATAACAATTTTTGTGTGGTAACCACGACAACAATTTTTGTAAGGTAACCATGATATAACAATTTTTGTGTGGTAACCACGACACAACAATTTTTGTAAGGTAACCACAATATAACAATTGTTGTAAGGTAACCACAATATAACAATTTTTGTAAGGTAACCATGATATAAATATATTCTCTAAGGTAACCATGATATACCAATTTTTGTAAGGTAACCATTATATAAATATATTTTCTAAAGTAACCACGATATACCAATTTTTGTAAGGTAACCACGATATAAATATATTTTCTAAGGTAACCACGATATAACAATTTTTGTAAGGTAACCACGATATAAATATATTTTCTAAGGTAACTATGATATACCAATTTTTGTAAGGTAACCATGATTTTTCGGCAAAAAGTGTTTCAAGCAGTAAAAAAACGAGTTGAAAAAAGTTGAAAATATATCGATTATACAAAAAAAAAGTGCAAGTGTGATGTCTCTCTTTGTAGACTTTCGGTATCAGTCACTTTCAACAAACTTATGGGGTTTTTTTTTTTTTTTTTTTTTTTAAATTCAATATCTCCTGCATGGAACTCACCATTCTATTCTGTTGGTCTCATTGTCCACTATCAAAAAAGATGGACATAATCAAACAATAAACAAACCTTCGCAGCTACAAAATAAAAGTAGGAACTTCTACCATCTCTCTTTAATCGACACGATGAGGCAGTTACACAGTATTAAATCACAACATGAGCATACTGGAGGCTGGTCACACCATTATAAACAAAATACCAACTCGGAATAAAGATTTTCAACTGCATTTACACATGATTCTTTTCTGAAATTTACAGTCCAAGAGAAAACTGTCTGAAAGGTGATTATCTCAAAATATCAATCACATCTGAGGCAGAGTCTAAAAAGAGAAAAATTTGGCACAAACTGACCAAAAAAATAGTCAATTATTTTGTAATAATCATGTACAGAAAATATCTATATTTCTTCAAATTTGCAACAATCTACCAAAAAAGCTTAGATTCAACTTTGTAATTGACTGTAAATTACAATCAGAAACTCTACAGACAACACTTTGCACCTACATATAATAAAAAACTTCTTAATTTATTTAATACTTGATTGTAATACAGCACTTAGATTATTCTGAATAATTGAAGGCAATAACATTAAATACAAAATGAATGTTGTGTCAAGCTAACGCGAACCCCTACCCTACCCTCCTCCGTCCCTACCCTGCCCTCCTCCGTCCCTACCCTGCCCTCCTCTGCCCCTACCCTGCCCTCCTCCGCCCCTACCCTGCCCTCCTCCACCCCTACCCTGCCCTCCTCCACAAAACTACCCTAGAGCTGTCTTCTAAAACTGATTTATTTGAATTTTTCAATCGTATGTTGGATTAGAAATAATCAGACCAAGTAGCTTTGAAAGTATGTTTCCAGAAATAACAATTTCCAGTTTACCAAAAATACCTCCGAGCAGTATAAAGCGTATAGTGTCTAGGTTTGTGCAATGATTAGCACAAGAAAAGTCTGATGAAATTATTCTCGGCAATGAAGGCTACAAGTCTGAATGTTTCTGTACTTGTGGTTTGGCACTTTTACACTCGTTTGCTTTCAAAAACTTTGAAAATCATTCACTAAAAAAAGCAACCAACAAATCATCAATTTATTTATCAATTTACATCTACTTCAGCAGCCGCCCCATTTTCACGACAATATTAAACTTTGTGTTGTTTAAGAGTTTTATCCAGTATCTCTCACACACTGTTTTTCATGTCCACCAAGAGCCACGACATGTCTTTGTGTGGGCAAGGACTACAAATCTTTAGCAGTATCTCCCACACTGTTTTTCATGTCCACCAAGAGCCACGACATGTCTTTGTGTGAGCAAGGACTAAGAATCTTTAGCAGCATCTCTCACACTGTTTTTCAGGCCCACCAAGAGCCACGACATGTCTTTGTGTGGGCAAGGACTACAAATCTTTAGCAGTATCTCTCACACTGTTTTTCATGCCCACCAAGAGCCACGACATGTCTTTGTGTGGGCAAGGACTAAAAATCTTTAGCTGGAGATCAACTTTGTTCACCATACTTTTCCCCCTTCATCTGCTGCAACTGAATAACTACCCTACTCTGTACCCGTACTGCTAACACGATCTCCAACAAGATTTTCAGCAGATTCTGGACTAGTTACAGCAACTCCAATTATAAGCCTGAAAATTTGATTCAGTGAAAGATTATAGTTATGTCTCCCCCAAATTTGTGTCCTTGCCACGCAACAGACTTGACATTTTTACTTGCTACAGACTGAGGAATATATATGTCTTAATGAGACCATGTAGTTGTCAAACGCAATCATACACAACCACAACCAACGATTGTGATAATGCAAATCAGCAGTTAATCAGGTAATCATATGGCATAAAATAACTTGATATAAAAGCCTTCAGCATTCCATTAATATTGGTCAAACCTTTCAAGAATTGACCATAATAATGGTCCAACCTTTCAAGAATTGACCATAATAATGGTCAAACCTTTCAAGAGTTGAACATAATAATGCTCAAACCTTTCAAGAATTGACCATAATACTAGTTAAACCTTTCAAGAATTGACCATAACAATGGTCAAACCTTTCAAAAATTGACCATAATAATGGTCAAACCTTACAAGAATTGATCATAATAATGGTCAAACCTTTCAAGAATTGACCATAATGATAATCAAACCTTTCAAGAATTGACCATAATGGTCATACATTCTAAGAAATGACCACAATGGTAGTTAAACCTTTTTGTATTGATAATGGAAACCACAGAATTACCATGTTACTATCACATAAACTTCTTTAAACCATGTAATTCATCATTAAGAATCTTTTAATTATCTAAAGAAATAATTCCTAAGTAAGACTAGTTCCCATTATTTTTTTGTATTATATCGTTTATTGTCTGTCACAAAAATTGTACCAAGCAGAGGCATCGAAGCAGGGGGTCAGTGTCATGGGGGCAAGTTGCCCTCCCTGAGTGGATATCACCCCGATTAGCAGCACATTTTGATGGAAACATAATGTACCAGTGCAATTTTTTCACTTGTCACAGGAATTTTGGGGGTTTTTGCCCCCCAGAGAGGTGACCCTTCTTATGCCCCTGGTACCAAGTGACCCTGGGATGACCTCCTGCCTAATGAGAAGTTAAGAGAATGATTTTAGATTCACAAATATCAATAAGCAACTGAAATTGAACTACACCTGCATTTGAATATGTCACCTGTAGTGTACTGTAAATTTAAAAGAAAGCTGCTTGCAAGAATTTTTAGACACTAGTAACAAATGTATAAAGAAATTGCTATATTCTTCAAGGATGCCACTTAATTTCTCATATTTCCAGTATCATTGATTACCAGTAAAACCTTTATCATCAGTTATCATCTATTACCAATGTTGATCTTACCATCTGGTATCATCTATTACCATTGCTTATCATCTTACCATCACCAATCATCTATTACCATTTTAAATGTTATCATCACATATCATCTATCACCATTTCAAATTCTTTCATGAATATAATTAACTTTACATAATACAATTATCTTTTACCATTTCAATTATTTCTTACCATTTAAAATGTTATCATCACCAACATCTATTACCAGTTCACATTTAATAACCACCCTTTAAATATTACCATTTGATATTTACCATCACACAGAAATTGATAAGATGCTTTCAAAAATATGAAAATTGTTGTATTGCAAATATGAATACTTCAGAATATTAAATTAGTAAACCACAAATAGTTATAGAAAAAAGAACGTCATGATTTCTCCTCTCCCCAAAAATTGTTTTCATAAAATGTTGTACTATAGCTAGTAGAAAAAGAAAATTATATTATACTATGAACTCCATTCTAATGAATAGCACATGAGGTATGCAAATACAAAATACCAGACAACAGTTTCTTGTTTTCGAATCGCAGCAATAAAAACCCATCTATTTAATACTTCTTGAAAAAGCTTAACAAAACAGTCACTATTACTGCCAAAATTCGACATTTCTTTCTTAGGTTTAAACTTAATTTTCATGGAAAGTGTCAAAAAAACTGATTTAAGTCAATAAATTATCACCTTTAATATCATTTGCATTGATACTTAACAAATCATTTATCACGACCAATCACAATTGAGCATTTTTTTAATTAATTAAAAACATTTTGATTCATTAACGAAAATCAATTGTACAACAAATTATTTATGAATTGTGATTCAAAACATATATTATTTCAGGAATATATAATAATGAACAAAAGACATTACAAAGATAAAAAAGTGACACTTGCCTCACAAAACTTTGAAGAGAAAACTCAGAACTTTTTCTTGATTTTAATTGAAATAAATCACATTTTTGTTCAAACTTGTATACCCTGTTTTCATAACCCTCTGTGAATACCAATGTTTTTTAAACAAACCCGTGGAATAAATGACATATAAATATGCTATTTCTGTGTGTCAGCCTCAAATGTAACAAAATATAGATATCAAAAGGAAGTGGTGCTGAAAGTGAAAGGGGTGGTGCTGAAAGTGAGAGGGGTGGAGCTGAAAGTGAGAGGAGTGGGGTTAAAAGTGATAGGGGCGGAGCTTAGAGTGGGAGGTAAGAGAGGAAGAACTTGGGAGGACTTGAAGGTAGGAGACAAACGATTTTCAGTGGCCCCACCAGGGGTTTGATATGGGGGGGACAAACCTTTTCGGCGTGGGGTCAAGGGGCTTGCCTTAGGGGTCCTGGGGTGAAGCCCGGGAAACCATGAATTTTGCATGTTTTAGATGCCTCAAAAAGACTGAATGTGTGCAATACACGGCTCTTTTAACTAAATTAGGATTACAAATGATCTAATATACCAGCATATCATTTTACAATAATGCAGACTACCCCACCTCTATAAAAAAAAAAAAAAAAAAAATAGGGTTTTGATATTTGGGAGGCACAAATTTTTTCAGCATGGGGTCAAAAGCCTGCTTTAGGGCCCCCTTGTGAAGTCCAGGGGCAAAGTCCTGGTGGGGGGTCAGTGGGGCCAAGCCTTTATGAAGCCTTGCATTTTTCAAGTTTAAGATACCCCCAAAAGACTCAGTATGTGCAATACACAGCTTTTTTAACTAAATTAGGCTGATTACAAAAGATCTAGTATAGCAGCATATCATTTTGCAATGATACAGACCCCCCCCCTTCCCCCCCCCCAATTAAAAAAGGTAACAAATATCCATTTTGTAAAAATGCCCCCCACCTCCCACCCTTACCCCCCATGAGCTAAAGATTTTCTTTGGAGTAAGAGGGATGAAAATGGTGATGTAGAATGGACAAGCTAAAGGGGAGGTACCCCATTTATGATGGCGAAAAGAAAAGCTATGGGGTGGGGATGACCTGGAATCAATAGGAGGAAAAGAGTAGCCATAGAGGATATGACAAAGAAGCTACATGAAGAATTTATGAGAAGAAAAGAGAAGCTAAAATGGTGGTGAGGGGGGATATAAAGGCTATTACTAATAGCTAGATAGAGAGTCATAATAGCTAGATAGAGAGTCATAATAGCTAGATAGAGAGTCATAATAGCTAGATAGAGAGTCATAATAGCTAGATAGAGAGTCATAATAGCTAGATAGAGTCATAATAGATAGATAGAGAGTCATAATAGCTAGATAGAGAGTCATAATAGATAGAGAGTCATAATAGCTAGATAGAGAGTCATAATAGCTAGATAGAGACTCATAATAGCTAGATAGAGAGTCATAATAGCTAGATAGAGTCATAATAGCTAGATAGAGAGTCATAATAGCTAGATAGAGAGTCATAATAGCTAGATAGAGAGTCAATGAGGAAGAAACAGCTGAAGAAAAGGAGATAATATGCGGCTAAAGAAGAGGAAAGAGACAGGAGAAAATACAGAGCTACACAAAAGCTTCATGGTACACAATGGGAGGCAAAGAGGACAAGAAATAGACCTGAAGAGCTGAACGCTTCAGAGATCAATTAAACAGCACCAGAAGATATTTCAATTTCAAATTCCATCCAGGGTCCTTGGGCTAGACAACGTTAGTGAAGGGGCACAAGCTTCAATTGTAGCCTTGAATTTAAATATACATTTTTAATGGTTCTAATTAAAATGATATACCATCTACCTACTGTGGAGTAGCGGTTATCATACCTGTCTACAGACCACGAGGCCCCGGGTTCAATCCTGGGGTGGGTAGACATGCCAGTGCACCACAACTGGTTATCAAAGGCCGTGGACATTGACTTGGTTGTCGATGTTATGTCTGTCCATACCTCGTACCTGTGTTCTCGTCCGGGCCGTATCAAGCGTTTCGTGATAGCATTTGTACTATCATAACCAAATACGCAGGCGACGACCCCGTCATTGCAATTGTGTGTTCAATGATATACCAGTGCATACATCAAAAAGTGTTGTCTTAAGAATAATTCAAAATTTGCTCTTTAAGAAACATGTGGACAAAAACAAGTCCCTTTCAAAATAGGCAGAAAAAAAATCTTCTTATTCCATAGTTTGGGGAATTTTTCCAGGACACTGTGACTTGCTAAATATGTTCTGCTCCTTAATTCTAAAACTAGCACAGCTTTTGCATACTAAATTTCATTTTAAAATGATACTACTTTGACAGGCACAATAAAGTAGAGTAGCATGTTTTTCACAATGAGTAGCTGCTGTTCAGGGTTGGCAGTTTGCATGCTGTCTAATTTGGAACATAGCTTCATACACTCAACAAGGAATGAAATATTCTCTTGGAAGCTTATTAAGCATACACTCCCTATAGACCTTTTCAAATCTGAATCAACAATTTCCAGATAACTAATTTAAATGTCACATGGCCGAAATTTATGTGTCCAAAATGGACCAATCGTATACTGGGGGAATCTTATTGACCAATAAAATACTGGAGGAATCTTGGCCGTCTGCACAATTCACACACGGTATGGGACCAAGCGTATGAAAAAATGTTTTCAAGCGCACGTATCATACGTGCGTTATACATGAAGAAAATACACACGCGTACTGCTGCTTACATTTTTTTCCTCAAACCTGCACCTGATTGGTTGGGAAACAAAGGAAAAGTTTCCCCAGCATTTGATTGGTCGAAGTACTGAAGAAATCACATTCGGCTAAACTCATGTTTGAAAAGGTCAACTACATCTCCTTGCACTCAACAACATCCAATTGGAATCAGACAAACAACCACAATATTGTTTACCTGGCATAAATTACCATTATCAACCTCCAGCTTGTATATAAAATAGCATCTTTGTTTAATGAAGTAACTGGTTAACCTTTATTTAAGTACACGGGCAATTGATATAAGGGTGACAGTTGGAGCAGACCCAGCCTGCCTTTATAAAGGGGTGCCAAGAAATAGTCCCCCTCCTTGATCTTCATCTGCAGGGGAAGCAGAGGCAAGGTATACCTTAGTCCTACCAGTAAATTCAACTAAATACCAAAACTAATCATATCACATCACCCAACCCAGTTTGTGCTTCCCCCTTACTTTCTCCTCCGGCCCTTTTCAAGTGCAAACACCCCTGGAGCTGTTTTGAGAGAAACAGCTGTAAGTGTAGCGACATCAGCTGCAACAAGATAGTTCTCCCCCTCATCACAAAAATAAACCTAAGAACTGCTATTCATGTATGAATACTTTCAATGCATACCTTAACATTTTGTATGTCTGTGCAAAATTATGTGAAATATTGTTATCAAGAAACCTCCGAGACACTTTCCTATTCCTGAGTCCACAGATTTCAATAGTATCTCCAATTCAACATCTTTGGTTTTTCATCTACAATACCCAAGTTCTGAACAAATACAAGAATTTACATCTAAATCTCTTGACGAACACACTAATATTTAAGATAACACTCATCTATACACATTATTTGTATTTTACATTATAAAGCTATTTTTCTACAAATCTATGACATTAAAAACATTCAAACTTGGCAAAAAAAGTATAAAAATTCAAATAATGTGACCTTAAACCCTGTGACATTGAATAGCCCAGAGCTCTGGTTTCTAAAGAACATGGAATCATATATCAAAATTTATACTCAATTTTCAATTCCCAAATGATCCCAAATTTTTAGAAATATTTTTGAAACTGGTTTGAATATGATTAACATTTATTCAAAGACCAAATGTATGAATCTCCCATGATATTCATATATTTTACTGATGGGCATCATTGAAGTAAAAAAAACTTGATTCTGAAATGGAAGCAAGGCTTCAAGATTTACCAACAAAGTCAATGAAATAAATATGTATCATTCAACATGGTAGATGGGGTCACTCCCCCCACCCCCCTCCCCTTCTAAACATTTAGTAAGGACTGATACACACTGATAGCTTGCTTACTTTATTTTCTCAGAAAATAATTCTATCAAACTGATATTCTCGTAAGAACATGGGTACTTTAGAATAAACAAGTTTAAAGCAACATTTTACTAGCTAGAATGTCATTACAAAAGCTACCAATCACAGCAAATTTGGTTCATAGTTGGAAATTATATAATACTTTGGAAATTCTGACTGTATAATTTTTTTGTCATGACAAAAACATACCACATCTCAGTATTATTTTTTTTCTATTAAATTGTTTCTAATACTCTAGCGCAGATTTTTTGACAGGAAGAGCTGATTTCTGGTCAATTTTTTCTTTTATGAAACCCGATTACTACTAGGAATAATTTTGTATTAAATATATATATATATATATTTTCCTTAATATTTTTTACTTGATTATTACTAGGAATAATAATTATTATTATTATTATTATTATTTTCCTAGAAAGAAACAATTGCAAAAACTTGAATGGCTGACTTTGAAGAAGACGTTTAAATGAGTCAAAGCATGTATTGGCTGTTTTGTCACACTTTAATCCAAAGTTTTGTCATCCAATAATAGCCTTGGGATCATGGTAATAGCAGGAAGCCTACCAGCTCAATGGTTATTGTGACCTCATGTCGTTACTTCAGAAATGAAAGATGGGAGACCACATGTTATAGGTAAATTTTCTTTCTCAAAAGGAACACTTAATAGTGTGGAAGTCCTCCTATATATCAACTTAAAAATGGAACTTGTCAATCTTGAGAGCTTAAGAAACATTGTTCCCCTTTTCTACTGAAATTTCACACTGCTGCCCTGCTCTGTCCTCTAAATGCCAGGCTTTTAACTTCATTACAAATTGAGCAACATTTTGGCCATTTATTTTTGTTGGGGAGGGGGATTGCTCCACCACAACATCCACATATACAAGGATTAAGACTTTGATAGCATATATACCTCTTAATCACTCACAGGTAGCATCCATGAAATAAACTAGTAAACTGCTTTCGGGTCCCATTTCGGGTCCCATTTTGTTGGAGCTGACCGAAAGCTTTGAGGAATGTAGAGCATTGACCGAGCTGACCAGTGATACATGCTCAATGGTTTCTAGACAAATTTAGGAAAAATTGATGATATTCTGTGTTGGGGAACATTTGTCAATTTAAAACATCATCCCATTAATTTGACTTAACGGGATAACAATTCGTTTGTGCTGGCCATGTTGGTCAAACAACCAACCAAAATGATTAGAAATATCATTTACATAATGGTGGAAGCTCAATTAACATTTCAGAGAAGAGATATGGAAAAGAAAATCTCACAGAACAAAGATATTGAAAATATTTTGCTTCAAGAATCCCGAATACAGATTTTAATGTTCAACAAAGCTGACCCTGGAGGTTTTGCATCTCTTACACTGGCAAAAATCCTAACCCACACATGCAAATGAAAAATCTGACTTGCTATGAACTTCATAACATCATCTCAGAATTTCACAGACATCTTGTGAAGACCCAGATGATCCTTCATTCAATGGTTGGCTGCACAAAAGGATACAAATTGGTCAATTCCTATGCTATGATTGTGACTTTTGCAAAACTTGCTGCATATCATGAAATGAATACTATGGGTTTTTTTTTATTGATCTCCAAAGGTTTAACAATACTTACTTGATATAATGATATTTAAAGGTCTATCAACAGATACAAATACAGCTGGTTTATATCACACATTAGATAAGCCAGAGATTCTGAGTAGGACAGTCTTTCAATTTTGATTATAGTATAATTAGTTCAAGTTTTAGTTGACATATGCAAAACTTGTGATGCCCGAATGGTAAGAAAAGTCAAATTATTATTTTTCTTATTACACTCTTTGAAAATGAGGAGATCTAATGTTTTTGCCAATCAGACTTAGATTGGGGATATAACCTTTTTTTATTAGAATCTGTTTCTACCTTTCATAAATATATGGTAGATGAATAAACACAATGAATTTTAATATGAAAATACAGAGATCTGCCCTTTCACACATCAAACTTCTGCATTTTATGCCAAAATTTTGCATATTAACACTGGAGAACTCGAACACCTGCAAAATGTTAACCTTGTAAATTATGCTGATGATAAATTTTGTTGTGTTCATGGTTTTTTGTAGATTATTTAGAAAATTAATTATTCGTGCTTCTACCTGTCCATAGATCTTAAAATCAAAAACGTTATAACAGATTTGAAATAACCAATCACAAACAAGCAACTGCTAATTGTATCTATAGAGCCTCAGCTGAACCAGTAAAGAGTAAAATCATTTCAATGTTGATAAAGGAGATATTCACACTGTGACTGTTTCTGATTTTACCGATAAATCTTGCGGCAGTTCGAAATTTGGCAACCTCAGCTGCACCAGTAATGAGTAAAATTCTCCCGTCTTGCTAAAGGTGATATTCACGCTGTGACTGTTTCTGATTTTACCGATAAATCTTGCGGCATTTCGGAATTTGGCAACCTCCTAATTGATAATGAAAGTGGAGAACTTTTTGGTGGATGCGCCGGTAAAAGACCGTGCGGAGAGAGATTGGTCAGCACAGGGGGTCCTCGATACGAATCTGACAGCGACGACGGTGAATGATGCGATAACAATGGCGAATGTGCTGAAAATAGCATAAAGGGTGTTGACGGTGATGAAAGAGGGGGGTGTGAAGGGGGCGTTGCCGAATGAGGTATAGAGAGCATTCCTGGCGAGCTGTGTGATATTATCGGCTGAGAGAGTATGTGTGAATTGGAATTTTGTGATGATGTTGACCCTGAGAGGGTGGGCGGAATGCTCCGTGGTCTTTGCGTTGAGGTCAATGAAGCCACTGAGAACGAAACAGAACCTGGAGAAGGATTATTTTCAGATTGGTGCCGTGTGCACTCCGCAAGTTTATTGTGTTCCCGTGAGTGTTCAGGGCTGATTGGAGCATTTTCACTCGCACCCAGACATATGTCCTTTTGATCATTCTCATCATTACTCAGATCATCGCTATCCGAGTCATCTTCCATCAGCCCATCGTTGTCGTCTGATATAAACCGAATGCATTTCTTCTTTCTTCTGCGGTAGAAAAACAAGAGAAAATACTCCTTAATTTTCAAGCAAAATTAGAAAACTATAGCAAAACTTTCACAGAATTCAACCACTTTTACAGAGTGGAACTCCCACCAATTTGCATAATCAGCCACAGAAGTTTAAAGTTATATACCAACCAAGAATCCTCAATCAATCTGCCTTGTTTTTAAGAGTTACATCAAATACTGAGCTGTTCCCCATTCATACACCACAAATTTGGCATATACTGAATAATATTCAAACTTTAATTGGCCATAAGCAGAGTTTATTTGTCTGCTTTCTAAACAGAAATAACATTTAATTATGTGTACAAGTCTTTGCATTCGCTAAAAAGCATGTCTAGTCTCTGAGTTACGACTAGTCAAAATCTCAGGATCATTTAGTGCAAGTAAAAGCTGTGATGTGGCAGTTTAAATACTTCTACGAGTATCTAAGAAGTACTTCCGATACTTCTGAGGTACTCTAAGATTGTCAACTAATTCCTTTAATTTTGTTCTTCAAATTCAGCTGCAATTTTCTGTTCATTTTCTAGGTAGTTGTTGATAGGGGCCAAGCTGCAATACAAATTTTGACAAAAAATGGCTGTATTCCTTCTGGCAGAGGAAGTAAAAAAAACAGTGGATTTACGTTAAAAAATGAAGAGCATTTCCACTTATAACAGCATCACAAATTTGTATAAAATGGCAGATTCAGACCCAATTAGCTGTTCATTTAGCTGGTTTTCATAATTTTCAATAAATTTTCAAACAGTCTTAATAACATTACTTCTAGATCTCACTTCTCCTTTTAAGATATTTTGATATAAACACTTTCCTGATGTTTCAGGTCATAAGTCTTATTATAATTACTGACATAACACACAAAAGAGGACCAGTATGTCTTCTCATAACTAAAATGGTCAATCACTTTATGCCCATGAAGACCTGACGGGTACGTTTTTGCACATTTTATTTCCTTTTGATAGAAGTGTGCAACTCTTGTACAAGGGACACTAAAATATAAAAGTTAATCACAACTTTTGAGACAAAATTGAGTCCTTTCTGCCCTTAAGACCCCATATCTTGACACTAGACCACTATATAAACTTTAAGAAAACTTCATTAGGGGTGAAAAAACAGACGAAAGGGACAATGGTATATTGGGGAAAAAAGTCGTTTTCAGTCGTTTCTACACAAATAATATCAAACTTTAAACTTGAATATCTCCTTAACAGAATAAGATTTTTGAATGCTGTCTTCACCATTTTGTTTTGTTTTTGAAGTCCTCTTTCATATAAGATGGACTTGCTTGACCACTGAACTAATTCTTTAACGGAATAAAAATTTTGAATGCTGTCTTCACCATTTTGTTTCTTTGAAGTCCTCTTTCATATAAGATGGACTTGCTTGACCACTGAACTAATTCTTTAACGTAATAAGATTTTTGAATGCTTTCTTCACCATTTTGTTTCGTTTAAAGTCTTATTTCATATAAGATGGACATGCTTGACCACTGAACTAATCCTTTAATTTTTGTAGTTGTAGATTTAATCAAACAACAAATTTTCTCTCCCTTACTTATTAGAAGGTTATGAGAATTTGCCAATATTATTGGATGCAAAATGTGTATCTAATTTCTCTCAAGACTCGGTAACACTGCCCTCTCACTTTAAGTGTGAGCCTTGACAGACATCTGGACTTGCTATAAGTTTGCGTAAGCTCAACAAAATTGTGATGATTTTTTTTTGTTGGATGTAAAAAGAACAAGTTTCCAAGTTGACCAATAGCTTGTCACATGCTTTGTACGAATTTTTTTTTTAAGTTTGTGGCTTCACATTATTTTGAAATGCAAGCAAACAGACAAACAAAAACCGTCATACTTTATCCCATTTCTATCTGCTGCCCTCTCTTACCTGCACGGTTTACACCAATACTGCTGCTGGTCCACACCAAACCGAGCTCGACACTTTTTTGGAGTTGAGGGATCTGTAACAAGTTTTAAAACATAAGTATCCGGATTAATGGGGGAGTTGCCTTTAGGGTTAAGAGAAATCTAGTGAAAATAAACCAGACATCACAAATGATACATGCCGCTAATAACATGCTTTCCAGACTCTGTCACACCTGCCATCCCACCCACTGTTCCACATTTCATACCATGCTACTTCCCTCCCTACAGGAAATCATACATGAAATCCAGATGCCATTCCACAACATGACCTGTATGCCATCACACTTGCAATCAAGATAACATCCCACTATATGCCTTGCCACCCTATCCAATATACCATGCCACCTAGTCCCATATACCATGCCATCCCTCCCTGTCCCATATATCATGCCACCTTGTCCCACATCCCATCCCTCCATGTACAATACTATCCTGTTCCACATGCCATCTTTCTATGTACCACGTACCATCCCACCCTGTCCTACAGGCCATTCCATTCAATCCCACATGCTATCCCACCCTGTCCCATATGCCATCCCACCTGAAATACAGACGACCTACGATCCTGTCTCACATGTCATTACACTCTTGTCCCCCATGCCATCCCACCTTGTCCCACATGCCATCCCAGCCTGTCATAAATGCTGTGACACTACATTGTTTCACATGCCACTGCACCCTGTCCCACATACTATCCCACCCTGTCCCACATACTATCCCATGTCCTATATGCCATGACATCCTGTCCCACATTCCATGGTACCTTGTCGCACACGCCATCCTGTCCCGAATGTCATCCTACCCTGTCCCACATGCCATCCCACCCTGCCCTACAGGCCATTCCATCCTATCCCACCCTGTCCTGTATGTCGTAACATCCTGACTCCCATGCATGCCATCCCACCTTTATCCTAATTCCTACATCTACCAATCATTCTACCACCTTCCACCCAACATTCTTTCCATTAATTCCCATTCCTATCAACTCAACATGCCCCCTTCACCTTCCATCCCCTTCACCTGCTATCCCCCGTTCATCTACAATCCTCCACTCACCTGCCATCCTCTATTACCTACCATCCCCCATTCACCTAACATCCCCCATTCACCTACCACCTCCCATTGACCTAACATCCCCCATTCACCTAACATCCCTCATTCACCTGCCATCTTCCATTCATCTACTATCTCCCAGTCACCTACCATCATCCATTCACCTACTAAGCCAAGCCAATTTTTGCCATCCACTTATCTACCAAATATACTCTCAACCAACTCATCAATCCAAACTGACTATAACCTCCACTCTCACCATTGCACTACCCCCTCCCAGCACCCCCATCTTCCCAGCCTTAACTTAAATCTGACACTTCTAATAGAAACATGCTCAACTCTTTTCCCCTTATAAACCAGATAGAGCTGATCTTTCTACCAAATCAGAAAAAAAATTCAGGACAGATTAATTTGCAGATTACCATAAGTCTATAATGTGTCCACTCTATTCAAGACATTGTTGTTGTTTTTTGCTATTCATTCGCAAGACACTTCATTATAAATTCCATTCAGTGGTCAGATCATCAGATTCAATTTTGAAAATTCAAGACGGATTAATTTGCAGATTATCATAAATCTATTATGTGTCCACTCTATTCAAGACATTGTTTTTTTGGGGTTTTTTTGCTACTTATTAGCAAGAAACTTCATTATAAATTCCATTCAGTCGTCAGATCGTCAGATTTAACTTTGAAAATTCAGGACAGATTAAGTTGCAGATTACCATAAGTCTATTATGTGTCCACTCTATTCAAGACATTGTTTTTTGTTTGTTTTTTTGCTACTTATTAGCAAGAAACTTCATTATAAATTCCATTCAGTTATCAGATTCAACTTTGAAAATTCAGTACAGATAAATTTGCAGATTATCATAAGTGTATTACATGTCCCTCTATACAAGCAAAGACCTATTTTTTTTTTTTTTTTTGCTATTCATTCACAACATACTTCATTATAGATTCCATTCAGTCATCAGATCTATTATGCAACTTATTTCATCCCAGAACAAATCCTTTAATTTCTGCTAATCAAGTCTTGAATGCATTTGTTCTCCTTTATATAAATTTCTTTTGATAAAAGTAGTTGGAATTCCTTTCCTAGGGCAGCAATCTTTTGTTCCCTAGTAGTAAGAGGCCAGGCAGGCAATTGATATGGACGGACTGACGGACGGTTAAAATACTACATCCCCTCTTCACCAACTTCGTTTGCAAGAGGATAAAAAAAAAGCAAAACATCCCAAAAAGTACCACATTGATGGGAAGTTACCACTCACGTCCATAGAGGAAACATTTGCCACAAAATTAGGCCTTGTTATTCAAGAACACAAATTTGTCCAAACTTACAATCCCAATTTTGCAGCTTCTCCTTGTAATAAATAATCATTCTCTCTGCCACCCAGCCAGCATTGTATGAGAGAAGGTGATACACACTCAACCAGTATAGGATATAAGATTTTCTGATGTAGGTGGGGGGGGGGGGTAGCGATGGGTATTCTGGCATCTAGTTAGCCCAGATTTCTTTGTGGCTCATCTTCCATACATTACTTAAGAAAATGCCTCTAAATATTATAATACAAAATGAAATTAATTTTCTAATTTTGTACATATGTATAAGCTTTTTGGTACTCCATTAAAAGTTCTTAAAAATATCATACAGTTTTCATGACTAAACATTCAATAAAAATGCCTATCTGATGAAAGGCTCTTAATTTTAAAATTTAAATCCACTGTTATTTATCCTCTGCCAGATAGTAAGACAGGAAAACAGTGCATTCATCAAGATATGTAGATATCAAATGGATGATACTTGAAGTCTTATAGAAATACAATGCAACATCGTCTTCGTCTCTTACCAATACATTCAATAAGTTCATTCACAAAACAGTTGTAATCACAACTTTCTACTCACATTAACCCTTCTCACATCATAAGCTTCAGTCAATATCCAGCTTTCTTCGCACACAGCTATTTTAAAGGTTTATTATGGACAACAGCAATTTCTACTAAAAGAGTATAACATTTAACCTTTGCAGGTTACGAAATAGGCCACGCCCACCATAGCAAAGCGGTAACTAGGTGAGGCAAACAAACCTCAAATCTGCAATCATGCATTACCAGTGCATTGACATGTAGATGTCCATGAGGCCTACAACAAGCTTTGATCCATTTAGGCACCTCTCCAGATCTTTAAGAGTTTTTAGCAGAAGGAATAAACAAAATTCCATTTGCTAACCATTCTGGATACCAGGAATCGGATTAAATAAAGCCTGTAGTGGGCCTGATGTGCAATTTTTGTTCGCCATTTTGCCGTCACTCAGTCTGTGTTTTGTACTGTATATGCATTGACAACATGAGCGTGCACTGCTAACTAGCTGTACTGTACCAGTACCATGAAGTTTGCCCCCACTTAATTATGCAGATTTTGTTGCTAGGCAAATTCGTGCAGTGATTAGGTTAAAACAAGCTGTCAATCATCAAACCCAAAAGGTTAATGTAAAAAATCAGTTTTCGAATGTTGAAAAGAGTAGTAATAGTTTATGAGCTACAACTGATCAATATTTGATCAGTTTTTAATTATGCAAAATTTGTGATGTATGACTGGGAAAACAGCTAAAAATCTTACTGTAATTCTTTAAATTTCTTTCCTAAATCTTAATTAATAACTAAAAATGATGGAAAATTTATTCCTCAAAGAATCTTATTGAGGCATGACAATTGAGACTCTTTGATCCAAATATGCTGCATCTATACATCCATACACCTTTAACCACTATACTTCAGGTACTATGCAGTAATTTAACCTACAGCATTACTACTCAAATAAGAGCACCAAACTCATTTCCTATACACCAAAGATTTCTGCCCATTTCACCTCCAAAAAGCCACTAGCAAATCTTTCAATGTTATCAAAACAATTTTGGTCATTAGTGTTTTCCAGTGGGCTTTGGCATCCAAGTAACACATTTAGTTCATTCAAATTAACCAGAACCAAAAAGTTTTGTGGTTCTGATGCTTTTTTTTCTTTCTCAAGCTGATTGATTTGCAAAATTTGCATTAACTGTCATATTATTGTATATCATAAATTATTTGTTCCATGATATTTATTCATAAGCCACACCCACCATGCAGATCAATACAAATGTTGACAACATTAGCATTTGCACAATAATTAACAACATTATCATAGCAAGTATGATGTAAAAATGGTTGCTTATTTTCTCTATTTCAAGAATTTGCCAGTATAAGCCTACTCATTAATATTTGTGATATCACTGCCACAACATTAGAACATGTACAGACCATTAACCATCTGATATCACTACCACAACATTAGAACATGTACAGACCATTAACCATCTGATATCACTACCACAACATTAGAACATGTGCAGACCATTAACCATCTGATATCACTGCCACAACATTAGAACATGTACAGACCATTAACCATCTGATATCACTGCCACAACATTAGAACATGTACAGACCACAACATTAGAACATGTACAGACCATTAACCATCTGATATCACTGCCACAACATTAGAACATGTACAGACCATTAACCATCTGATATCACTGCCACAACATTAGAACATGTACAGACCATTTAATACCCATCTGTGTAACTGATATAGTATAAATATGATATATTGTTCATGAGATACAGTATGTTGTTTACATCATTTGGCACTTTCACATTAAGCCACACCCACCATGCATATTAATGACATCTGCTGATAACATAAGCATGAACACAATAACCAACAAAATTATCATGCCCAATATGATGCAAAACAGATAGTTGCTCATTTATCACTTTTTCAAAATTTTCACTTTAAGCCCCACCCACTTATTTATTAGTATGCATGATATCACCACCAAAAACAATAGGGCACATCTACAGACTATGGGTTTTCTGTGTACCAAATATGATATGAATCAAGATTGCCATTCTTGAAATACTGTGTTTACAAGCTCTTTTCAGCAAAATCATATTAAGTCCCCCACCCCCCCCCCCTCCCTTCCTCCCCCTTCCCTTCCTCCCCCCACTATGCATATGAATGAAAGTCAATGTTTTTACATCATGAACATGTAGACACCAGCTAACATTATAATTACACCAAATATAAAAGAAAACAGACATGTGGTTGTTTGTTTCATGAGGGCTTAACGACAGCGAGGGTCCAATTGTGCCTCAGAGGTTAGATCATTCCAGAGGTAGGAAGAAAAGAAAATAGAAGGAGTCTTGAGAGAAGTACGGGGATTATAATAGCCAGGAAGCTGGGATAGAAAAGAAAGTGCATGGATAAAGAAAAAGAAAAGAAAAAGTAAAGAGTGGGGGTTGGGAGAGGACGACTAAATATGGTTGTAGAGGGAAGCATGATGAAGAAAAAAAAAAAAATTATCCAGAGGGTTTTTCTGGAAGAGCTCGGCTATTGACTTGGAGTGAGGGAAGCTCTGGGAATTTTGTTAAAATATGAACATTTTAAGATTTTTACATTAAGCCCTACCTACTCATTAATATGCATGACATCACCATTAAAAACAATAGGGCATACCTACAGTCCATGGGTTATCTGTGTACCACATATGACATGAATCCAGTTTACTGTTCTTGAGATATCGTGTTTACGAACTGGCCATCACACACACACACATACATACGCCATCATGACCACATATGTTCCTGATGTTATTGCATCAGAATCAAAAAAAAAACACCAGTAAATTGTTACTCAGTGGATACACAAAGAAATTCTGCCCTATTTCACATACTATGAAACCACTTGGTTAAATTATTCAATTTTAACAATCTTTTTCACTCTCAGCAAGATAAACCATCAAATTATGTTTTCCAGTGGTTTCAGACATCCAGATAATGCACTTGGATCAACCATACGGAGAAAAAAACAAGAATCAAGAATGTTGTGCAACTCAGTTCCTAACACTATGCACTTCTGCCCTATTTCACGTCATGAAAAATCCCCTTCAGTATATTCTTCGATTTTAACAATCCCTTTTCCACTCATGAATACAAGCCATGAAATTCCAGTGGTTTCAGATCAACCGAATGAAATGAAAAAGACATCAATGTTGCCCAAGTCACTTCTGTAGACAAAACACTTGTACCTTATTTGACTTTCTGAAATATCCTTAAGAAATTCTTCAAACTTAAAGGTATATGAAGATCAAAGAGACAACATTAGTTACTTTGGAAATCATAAAGTGCCAAAAAGGTCATGAAAATCAGTTAAAGGAATATTTTCATAGTTTTTTTGTAATACTCCCATGGTTTTTTGTAATATTCTCATGGTTTTTTGTAATATTCTCATGGGTTTTTGTAATATTCTCATGGTTTTTTGTAATATTCCCATGGGCTTTTTTTGTAATATTCCATGGTTTTTTGTAATATTTTCCCATGGTTTTTTTGTAATATTTTCCCATAGTTTTTTTGTAATATTCCCATGGTTTTTTTGTAAAATTTTATTTGAAAGAGCATAGTTTTAGAGCCAATTTGGTACAAAAACAGGTTGACATTATATTCCGTTCAGGAAATATGGATTTTTAAAGGAATATTTCTGTTTTTTTGGCAAATTTTATTTGAAAGAGCATACTTTTAGAGCCAATTTGGTACAAGAATCAGGTTGATATCATATTCCGTTTAAGAGATATGGAATTTTAAAGATTTTCCAATTGCATTTTAGAGTTTTTGTATAGTATGATGAATTCATGTTTGATGATGTCATAGAGACAATTTCATTGCAATTGCTTATGTATTTCTTTGAATGTTAATTGGTTGTTTCTGGTTGTTTCTGTATGATTAGAAACAATTTTCCAAAAGTAATTGAAGTAGGGTATGTTTGGTAATGTATATAAATACCTAACTTGTATATGATTTTTTTTTTTTTAATTCCTAGCAGGTTTTACTAATAAAAATGATGATAGATTTTAATAAAATACATCAATTTGTGGGAGAATGTGTTGCTATGATCTCATACTGAGCCTTTTCCTAATTCTCTATTGGCATTTTTTGTGAACCTTTAATTTGAATAACTCCTGGTAGGAATAACATATCAACATGATTTTTGTACTAAATTGTTTCTAAAATATTTATCTTTCTTATGAAAGGTTACATGGGAATATTCCTGTAAAAGCTGACCACTTGACAGGATTTTAAAATATCAGCAATGAATAAGCAAAAACTTATGCAAATTTGTGATATATTACAAACAGCTTCTATTTTTAAAATGGATTTCTATTGTCAAAATGGACTGGAATAAAGCCTTCACATTACCATTATAAATTTTTGGTATTCTGGTACATAATTGATTACCAGAATAGCAAACAAAAATTGTGTTAGCTATTCTGGTATTATTCCAGTCCATTTTGACAATAGAAATCCATTTTGAAAATAGAAGCTGTTTACAGGGCAACCTTGGTATTTTTTTAGGGATTCCTTGTGTTTTAATTCTCTCCTAATTATACTGCAAATTATACTGCAAATTATACTGCGAATTATACTGTGATTTTATACTGCGATTTAATACTGCAAACCCTCACTAAAAGCTTATAAGATTTTAAACATTCCCCAACAAAACTGAAGCAGCAATCAACTTTCCCATCAATTCAGTGAATGATATTAAAAAGCTAAACCGAAATCCATCTGAGCCATCAGGCCCATATAGCCTGTGCTTATCCCCGGTTTCCATGGCGCAAGCGGATGAGAGTACATGACTTCCCCTGGATGTTATGCCGGTCCATCGCAGATTAACTCCCCGGCAGTGCTGGTACTCATTTTACAGCTGAGTGAACTGGAGCAAATAAAGTGTCTTGATATCAAGGACAAAATGCAGTCTCACAACGGGAATCGAATCTGATAACTTCGAATACGAGCGTCCACTCCTTAACCACTGCACCTCTTACTGATACTGATATATGCTTTAAAGGACCACCAAAGTAAGGATATTTTTTTGACAAATTTGTATATTTTTCCTAGAAGTGAATTTATCTAACATTATGTAGGTGTGTACTTTTGGAGAAGGGAGGGGGAATGCAAAGGAAGTAGGACGACGATGCCCGACCTTCAGACTGCATGGGCAATCCTGCTTTATTAAAGGAATAGTTCGGGGGTCAAGCAAGTCCATCTTACATGAAAGAGGACTTCAAACAAAACAAAATAGTAAAGAAAGCATTCAAAAATATTGTTCCGTTAGGAGATACTCTCAAGTTTAAGAGCTCTGTGTAGAAATGACTGGTGTAGTAGGAAGTCTACTATGGAAAGTTGGTGTCTTCATCCTCACATTCTTAACAATTATTAATGTATTTTAAAAAGAAAGTTGAAGAAAGCTGATTGTATTTGTTTACTATTAAATATTATCTTCCCTCAAAATTTCTTCAGGTGGTATATTATAAATACCCTTCCTAGATTAAGTTTTATTACTTTTTTGACATATCCTATGGTTTTTAAGCCACAAAATCGCAAGACAAAATTTGATAGAATAAATAAAGACTTTTTTAAGGAATCTGAGGATATGACATTACAACTAGTCTAATTTCATTCGTTTCTGAGTAAATAATCGAAATAAGATTTTTAATGCTTTCTGCACCATTTTGTTTCTTTTGAAGTCCTCTTTTCATATAAGATAGACTTGTTTGACCCTTGAACTAATCTTTTAATTCCTGTTTCCTAACAGTTTGATACAAACATAAACTCCTCACCTGATGCATCGCCCTGAGCCTTGTCCTTCCTCTTCTTGCGCTTTTTACTGGACGTTGCATAGTTGTCCCTTGCACTCCACCCAGGATAAAGCTGCATATGGAGTTGCCTCTCCTTGCGAGCCAACTCGTAGTACTTCGCTTGCTCCTCCCTTGATAACGCATGCCACTGTGGGGAAACGGAATGGTTGAAAAACATGAAATATTGAAAGGAAAAGTGTGGTGAACTTGAGGATATTTGTTTGTTTGATGAGGGCTTGCCAGCACCATGACAGCGAGGGTCAAATTGTGCCTGAGAAGTTAGATCATTCCAGAGGTAGGAAGAAAAAAAAATAGTAAGTCTGGGAGAAGTACAGGGGTGAGAGCCAGGAAGCTGGAATAAAAAAAGAGGAAGTGTATGGGGTGTAAAAAAAGGAGTAAAAGTAGATAGAAGTGGAGTGGGAGGGGAGAAATAAATGTGGTTGTAGAGGGAGGCATGATGAAGGAAGAAGCTAATTCTACCTGGAAGTTTTTTCTGGAAGAGCTCAGCTATGGAGTTGTGAGGGGTAAGGGAAGCTCTGGGGAGGTTGTACAGGGGGCAGATAAGGAGGACCTCGTGGACTGTGGGGGAAAAATGGCAATTATCGCAGATGGGTGGGGGAGCCAGTAAGGAGGTAGGAGTGAGTGAGGTGGTTGTGACCTATTCTAAGGCAGGTAATGTGCATGTTGTCGATATGGGAGAGATTGTGGATGTTGGGTTTGGTCAGGATGGTGGGTTTGGTCGGAATGGTGGGTTTGGTCGGAATGGTGGGCTGGAAGTTGTGGAGTTTGTTATCAATTTGGGGGGGTCCCATGAGGTTTGCTAGCGGGCACAAACAAGGGAAGCGATAAGCGATTTGATGTCAGAAAGGGTTTTGTGAAAGGGGGTAGGGGGAGGTTGAGGGCAAGCTTAGCGGTTGAATCACCTCTGTTATTGCCAGGGATGCCAACATGGCTGGGTATCCAAAAGAAAGTATACTTTTCCTGCAAGAGAAGGGAAGGGGTGGGGGCGAGTTTACAGAGGAGGTGGGATGTGGGGTTATCCCATTTAAGATTGAGTAAAGAAGTAAGGACAGACTTAGAGTCTGAGAAGATGGCAAAGTGGCTTAGCGGGAAGCATTCAATATACTTCAACGAGTAGTTGGGAAGTCTGCTACTGAGGGTAATGTCTTGGATTTTGGCAGCAGCAGCTGTCTTGTCGCCTTTCTTTGAGCCATCAGTATAGATGGAGGTGTAGTTGGAGAGTTGGTCTTTGATTTGGTTGTGGAGCTTAATGAAAAGGTTGGAGTGGATTTGGGTTTTGTGATTAGTGGAGAGGCCCAGGTGAATGGAAGGGAGGGGGTGGCCCATGGAGGAAACGTGGACCAGGAGAAGGTGCCAAGAGCGGCAGGGTTGATGCCAAGATGGTGAAGTCGGGTTTGATACGTAAGCTGAAGGGAGGGGATAGGGTTTTAGACCTATCAAAGAGGGTGGAGAAATTGGGATACCTAATGAGGGTGTAGACAAGGTTTTGGGTGTTGTTGGTGATGGCTCTAAAAGCATAGGAAATGCTAAGCTTTCTACACCACGAAGGGGGGTTCGTTGGTTGTAATGTGAAGACTGGTGATGAGGGTGTCCTGTGGGCACCCAGGCAAAGCCCGAGGGCTTCAATTTGGATGGTGTTGATGTAGTTTAGGTAAGAGTTGTGAGCCGCACAGTAGACAATATTGCCATAGTCGAGCTTGGCACGAATTGTGAGCTTGAAGATTTTAAGTAGAGCGTGAGGGCTAGAGCTGTGACCGTTTAGCGTGTACTCGCTACACGCTCGCAAATCTTGTAAACGTTTACTAAATACTTCATTGCGAGTAATCGTTTTTCATACATTATAGGCCTAGTGTCTTGCCGTTGAAAATCAATATTCATGATTCAAATCACACACACATTCGGCTGACAAAATTCCATTCAATGATTTTTTACAAACTGTTAAACCGATTAGCATATTTTTTTTTAAATGTGCGAATCACAAATGCGCAGTAATCACCTATGAATGGGGATATTATGCACTTTGATTTCGCCGAAAACTGAGTAATCTAACTTGTAAAGTGCACCGCGAATGTGCAGCAGTAAACAGTGAAACTAACAATAGGCCTAACGTTAGGCTATAAGGCTTTAAATCCCACGCAATCAAGGCCCGTTTCATCGACCAAAAAACACTTGAATCGTGACAATCAGTACATTTACATGTAAATATTACCTGATAAGTCAAATAGATTTTGCAAGAAAGAAAAATATTGCATAATATATAAACAGAAAAAGGTTATAACAAAGCTGAAATTCTGCATGCTTCGCAAAGAAGGCGGCCATTTTTTCGAGAGAACTAATATTTCAGAACTTCCTGGTGGTGGTGGCGTAGTTTTGAAATGTTTTACGGCGAGGTATATCATAGGCCTCAGTATGCAAGATTTTTACAGAGCTTTGAAAGCCGTAGCGAATAGGACAAACAAGTTACGCGATGTTGAGTTTAAATGACATTGAAAGGAAGTTATCTGTTCTTTCTAAACTGAATTTCCATGCATATTTTCCATAAAAATGATGATTTGTACTGTAGAAGTAAACTTTTTACGATTTGGAAAGCAAAACTCAGCGTCTATTTGGGCAATGCAGTCAGTACTTTGCCATACTAGTTGCACGATTTTTTTATCCTCGTAGTTTTGGAGCAATTTTGGTGTATTTCAAAATTACGGTACTAAACTCGTGTACACGATACACGCTCGCTTTTTTTGGCGTGTACACGTTTACTAAAATCCCTAAACGTTCACAGCTCTAGTGAGGGCCCACACCCAAGTAGTGTTGGGGAGGAGGCTGAGAAGGTTCAGGGAGCTTTTGCATTTCTGTTTCAGATTTGTGATGTGTTTCTTGTAGGAGAGCTTGGGGTCTAGGTTTGGACCCAGGAACTTAGTGTGGTCAACTTTAGGAATGCGATTGCCGTTGAGCACAAGGTTCAGGTTGGGGTGGAGGTTATTGAAATGACAGAAGTGCATGCAGAAGTGCATGTCTTGTCGTTGGAGAATTTAAATTGTTTGTTTGATTGTTTGTTTGATGAGGTCTTAACGGCACCACGACAACGAAGGTCAAATTGTGCCTGAGAGGTCAGATCATTTTAGAGGTAGTAAGGAAAGAGACCAGGGGAAGAATGAGAGAAATTCAAGAACAAAAGCCAGAAAGCTGTGATCGAGAGAGGAGGTGCATGGGTAAAACTAAAAACAGAGTAGAGAGGGGGTGGAAGAGGAGGATTAAATATGGTTGTAGAGGGATGCATGCTGAAGGAAGGAGACTATTTTATCTGGAGGATTTTTTTGGAAGAACTCAGCAATTGAGTTGTGGGGAGCGAGAGAAGCTCTGGGAAGGTTGTACAGGGGCAAGCAAGGAGAACGTGTTGGATTGTAAGGATGCAGTGGCAATTGTTACAGAGGGGTTGGGGGAACCAATAAGGAGGTGGGAGGAGTGAGGTGGGTGTGACCATTCTAAGACGGGTAATATGAACGTTGTCGATACGAGAAAGGTTGTTGATGGTGGATTTGATCGATTGTGGGCTGGATAACATGGAGTTTGTTATCAATTTGGAAGTTCCATAAGGTTTGCCAGCGGTCACGAACAAGAGAAGCGATATAAGCGGTTTGATGTCAGAGAGGGTATTGGGAAAAGGGGAAGGAGGAGGTTAAGGGCAAGTTTAGCGGCTGTATCAGCCCTGTCATTGCCAGGGATGCCAACATGGCTGGGTATCCAGAAGAAAAGAACACTTTTCCTGCAGAGGGCGGGAGAAAAGAGTTTCCGCAGGAGGAGTGTGGCAGGTGAGGTTATCCCATTTAAGATTGAGTAATGAAGTAAGAACAGCCTTTGAGTCAGAGAAAATGGCAAAGTGACTAAGAGGAGAGTACTCAATAAAGTTGAGGGCGAGGAGAATGGCCTTAGCCTCGGCTGAAAAGATGGATGAGTGGTCAGGAAGTCTGCTACTGAGGGTGATGTCTTGATGATGGCAGCAGCAGCTGTCTTGTTGCCTTCCTTGGAGCCATCAGTATAGATGGAGGTGTAATTTGAGAGTTGGTCTTTGATTTGGTTGTGGAGATTGATGAAGAGATTAGGGTGAGTTTGAGTTTTGTTATAAGTGGAGAGGTCTAGGTGGACAGAAGGAAGGGGGTGGCCCAAGGCGGAAAAGTGGGCCAGGAATAGGTGCCGAGAGTGGCGGGGTTGATGCCAAGTTGAAAGAGGTCTGATTTAATGCGTAAGCTGAAGGGGGCGATAGGGTTTTAGTCCTATCAAAGAGGGAGGAGAAATTGGGGTACCTAATGAGGTTGTAAACAGGGTTCTGGGTGTTGGTGAGGACTCTAAAAGCATAGGAGAGGCTAAGCTTTTACATCTAAGTAGAAAGGGGGTTCGTTGGCTTCAACATGAAGGCTAGTGATTGGGGAGGTCCTGTAGGCTCTAGACAAAGCCTGAGGGCTTCATTTTGGATGGTGTTAATGTGGTTGAGGTATGAGTTGTGAGCGACACAGTAAAACAATATTGCCATAGTCAAGCTTGGCACGAATGGTGAGCCTGAAAATTTTGAGGAGAGCATATGCGGTTCGCTCCCAAGTAGTGTTGGCGAGCAGTCGGAGGAGGTTGAGGGAGCTATTGCATTTTAGTTTCAGGTTGGTGATGTGTGGCTTGTAGGTGAGCTTGGGGTCTAGAGTTAGACCAAGGAACTTTGTGTTTTCAACTTTAGGAATGCGATTCCCATTGAGCACAAAGTTCGGGTTGGGGTGGAGGTTGTTGAAATGACAAAAGTGCATGCAGACTGTCTTGTCTTTGGAGAATCTAAAACCGTTATTGTTGCTCCAGACTTGCAGCTGATTGAGGCTGGTTTGAAGCCTATTTTCAACAATAGGAAAGCTGGGGAGGAGTAGAAGATGGTGAAGTCATCCACGAGAGGGCACGTTTGATGCTGGGGCCAAGGTCATTCCCGATGTCATTAATGCTCAGGTTGAAGAGAGAGGGGAGAGGATGCTGCCTTGGGGACGCCTCTTCTTGGGGTACGGCTTGGAGAGGGTGTGGCCAATACTGAACTTGGAACTGCCTGGGTGAGAGGAAGTTTTGAATAAAGATGGGAGGTGGCCTCTGAGGCCAATGGTGTGAAGTTTCCGGTAATGCCGTATTTCCAAGTAGTGTCGAAAGCTTTCGAGGTCAAAAATATGGCAATGAGGTGTTCCTTTTTGCAAAGGATTCCCGGATAGCGGTGTCGAGCGTAATTAACTGGTCAAGGGTATTGCACGTTTTGGAAGCCGCTTTGGTGAGGAGAGGATTCTGTTGGTCTCGAGGAACCAGTTTAGTCTCTGATTAATGATCTTTTCCATAATTTTACAGAGACAGCAAGTAAGGGCGATGGGTCGGTAGCTGGTGGGGTCGGTGGAACCACTATATGGGGACCGCTGTATTAGTAACGAAGGGCGTGAAAAGTCGGGACAGAACGAGGGAAAATATAATAGAAAAAAAGAAAAGAAACGATCTCACCGAGGATAAAAGCCCATCCACCGAAAAGAAAATCCGAAAATGAAGTTATAAAACAAAAAGGTGCAAATTGGAGAGAAATTGGAGCGAAAATAGTTTAGGAGAATAGGAGCAGTTGTCACGTCACTTTCGTACACATTCAAGTGAGAATTTAAAACCGTTATTGTTGCACCAGTCTTGCAGCTGGTTGAGGCTAAGTTGGAGCCTATTTTCGACAAGAAAAAAGCTAGAGGAGGAGTAGAAGATGGTGAAGTTGTCCACATTTGATGTTGGGTCCAAGATTGTCCGCAATGTTGGTAATGCTCAGGTTGAAGAGAGTAGGGGAGAGGATGCTTAGTCAGGGGGATGCCCTCTTCTTGGGGGTAGGGGGTTGGAGAGGGTGTGGCCAATACGAACTTGGAACTGTCTGGGTGAGAGATAGTTTAGAATAAAGATGAGAAGGTGGCCTCTGAGGCTGATAGTGTGAAGCTTGCGGGTAATATCGTATTTCCAAGTAGTGTTAAAAGCTTTCTTGAGGTAAAAAAAATGGGCCAAAAAATGTGGACATAGTGGAACACTGACAGGGGAAGGGTGCAAATGGAGGGGTGGGGACATTTTAAGGTGAGTTCGTCTTTTGTCAGTCATCAAGATATCTCAAAAAGTGATAATTGGATTTGGATTCAATTTAGTGTGTGGTTTTGCTCCTGCGTAAGGACGAAGTGATTGAAATTTGAGAAAATTTGGAACAAAGGAAGGGTGAAAATGGAGGGGTGGGGACATGTTTTGTTTGATTTGTCTGTTTGTGTGTCCTCAAAATATCTCAAGAACTGATGACTTGATTTGGATCAAATTTGGTGTATGGTTTTGTTACTGCTTAAGGAAATAGTGATTCAAATTTGGGACATATAGGATTAAAAGGACAGCCCAAAATGGGGGGTGGGGATATTTTAGAGCAAGATTTATCAACATTTAGTTGAAACTTTCCAATGGAATGTGCTGAACAATGAACACATGCCATGAGAGAACAGCCATACAATGAATTTTCTGGACTCAAAGAAAATCAAGTGAAGTGGTTTCTGGTATTAATGAAATCAAAACAGTTGGTTTCTGCCATGAATGAAAATGATGGAATGTGAATCTACCTGTATAGAGCTCAAACAATGAATGCTTAGCCGAATTAAACTGAAAACACTGGTTACAAGTTATGATCCTCAAGTGTTTAGAATGTAAATGGCAACAAAAAAACAGTGAGAAAGAGATTGTTTGGGGTTAAAAGTTGGTGGGTCGAGGGTTTGTGAGGTAGATTGTATTCCGGTGGGGGAATGAACAGGGGCAAAGGTATGCGCTCTGCAGAATGCTATAATTCTAGTTGTAAATAATTGTTGTACGCCATAAGGAGGGGGAGGGGAGGGGGAGGGGAGAGGGAGGGGAGAGAGAGGGGGGATGGGAGAGGGAGGGAGAGAGGAAGGTGAGGGGAGAGGGAGGGGAATCTGAGAGAAGATTTGTTGTGTCTGGATTGTCTTTGGATCTGTCCCTGTTTCTTTGGGAGCAATTGTTTTTGAAAATTGGAAGAGAAGTATGTTTAGTGGGTTCAGTAATCAAACAATCCATGTCCTCTTCAGTGTCATACATGTGGGTTTGAATGGTAGGCTGGTTATTCATTTGTTGTTTGTTGGCCAGGTTGGCCTGAGTTTGATGGCATTTGAGGTGTTGGGGAAGGAGACGAGGAGTCTTTAGGAGATGGGGGTCTAAGAAAAGTAAGGAAGGTTGGGAAGAGAGGTGATGGTGGAGGTGGTTTGTGTAATGGGTGTGGTTGGGTTGTTGGCAAAGACGATGGGCTTAGGACTCAGTAAGAAGAGCCAGGCGAGGTCAGTTTGGGCATGTGAGTCAATTGTAGTTGTGTTAGAGGGGAGTTATTGGTGTTTGAGAAGACTGTGCTCGATTAGAAAGGTTTGGTGTGGAGGGAAGCGAGGAATTGCTTCCAGGCCTCCAGGAAAGTGGTGCTGGAATTAAGGATTTTCAGTTTAGTTATCTGTTTTTCCTGAAGCCCGGTGGGGCAGTCTTTTGAGGAGGGATGGTTGGCTGGATGAGTACCGCCGCAATTGGTACAGTGTGGGATGTTGGTGCAAGAGGCGCTGTCATGGTCCAAGGCTGCACAGTTGCCACAGTCCCATAATGATTTAATTTGAACTAGCTACCCAAAATTTTATTGACTATTTGATTTTAAAGAGCCTTAACTTTTTTTAAAGTTTTTATATGATTTTTTTATTTGAATTTTTCAATAATAAGTGTTACCAACACCAGTGTATTAACAGTAAAGAAACCTCTCCCCAGTACAGCATACTATGTAGGATAGTTGTTAACACTTGAATGCCCAACAATAACATGGAAATCACCCCCCACCCCTCCCCCCACCCCTCCCCAATACAAGGTCTGCACAATTACAGTTCTATACCATGGTAAGACTAACTATCCCATTTGCTGTTCAACAATACCACTATCATAACAAAGCAGATGCCAAAACCAAGTCATTTTTTTCTTTCTCCAATTGCCTATCAATGACAGTATAGACCAGCCATCTTTCATTTCTACATGTTGAGATTGAAAGTTATTGTACCTCAAGATGAAATTCTGGTCAAATTGTTGAAACCTGAAAGAGTGAACAAATGTAAATGACCACGTCCCCTAAATTCTAGTGCATACATCCTTGTATAAGCGTGAATGGCCACACCCCCTCAATTGTTGTGCGTAAATCCTTGGGTACGTGTGAATGACCTTCAGTATCCAGGGATTACTGGTCATCGTTTATTGATTATTGTAGTGTCCAGCTTTGCTTAATTTGCTACATCACACATTGAAAATATAGACAAAGGTAGCACTCATCTATCATTACAAACTTTCCTATAAATATGAAGAAATATAAAAGCCTGAGTATAAACAGGTATAAACTTTTTGATTAGCATTGTATATAATTGTTTTGAGGGCTTTGCACCACAACAAATATTTGCATCAGATCATTCATGAAACAGAGGGAGTGAGATTTAATGAAGCTGTGATTGAGAGAGGAGGTGCATGGTTGAAACAAAAACAAATTATTTGTAGTTAACATGATGAAGGAAAAATAAATCCAGAGGATTTTTCTGGAAAAAGTCAGCAATTGAGTGCATTTAATGAACTACATTGATTATTTGGTTAACTCCGAATAAATATATGTAAACTTCACTCGTTTTTCAAATCCTTTTTGGTTGTTTTTCATGCATTTTAAACAATCTAACACAGAAATTTTATAAAAGATTAATGTTTTGGCATCATGTTTATATACGTATTTAGTTCAAAAGATTTTGCACTCGAGCCGAAGTCCTTCGCCCAGTGCATTAAATGTGTTTATAAACACTTTGCCTCAACATTAATCTTTAATTATTGAACCCTTTTGAACCATCTTTTTGAGCAACAAGAATAAAACATGCAAATTGTGGTTTGGTATGTAACAGTGACATATCTTGACAATGAATATCAAGTTTGCTTGAGGTCACCTTCAGAAAAAGCAACAAGAATTTACATCTAATATTTACTATCTATTGACCCACAGGCCCCATAAAAGGGCTTAAATTTCTGCTGAACTACTAGTGTTATATAACCCTTAACAGAAAGCTGTAGAGAATCTCAGAAAGCATCATGTAGTTTCCAATATTTTCCCTTTGTGATACGAAAAGAATTTAATATTAGACATGTGCTACCCAAGATACACATATGGTACATCTGTGCCTGATATCTGATGAAAAAGATGCTTTCAAATTTAAGAAACAAAACAAATAAAATTAACAGTCGTCCTGACAATTTTCAATATTTTTTTTTTTTTGATCATTCATGAGATCATTCAGATCACATAATTCTTCAATTAAAAAGGGTCTTCTTGCCTTTGTGAGACGAGCCAATTGAAAGGTTCAATGCAACATTCGTTAATTATTTTTCGACACTGTGCCATGATGCAACATTTCAAAATTAAATTCCATACGATCAATACCTGATTCATCCATGCCACGGTTAAATAAATACTGTGACAAAACATATCAATGTATGCTTAAAAATATTACATTGGGCGCTTTGTATTTTCATTAAATGTATTGATTTGGGGGACAATGGTATACAAATAACTAAGAAGCCAGCCA